>JAFMPE010107737.1:3460-16345 GCA_024759925.1 Ficus religiosa | reverse complement strand
TTATTATTATTTTTTTGTTTCCTTTATTTCCTAGGGTATGCAAGAGGTCAATGCAAGTAATATTATCATTTATATCTATTTTTAATGTTAAGCATTAATGCGCAACTAGGATCTTTGGCGGTTAAAAATCGTTGGTAACTTTTATGAGCTACTGAAATAGATATATATGGATAAAGACATTTAGTAGCTAATTTGGTATATAACATATATATACTTGTACATTAGTAAAGTCATTCGTAGATTTTAGTCAAAAAGGAAAAAAAGAAAAAGGCTAGCTGCATATACACACACACACACACGCACGCACACATGAGTACTTGGTGGTGATGTTTCTTTTCCTATGGTTAGGAATATATGTCGTCCATAAAGTTAGGACCATTACTTTGAACGAATATGTATATATATCCTAGTGGATCTATTCAACCCTGTAAATTTTTAAATTTCTCAAAGGAACTCTCTCTCTCTCTCTCTCTCTCTCTCTATATATATATATATATATACTATCCTCATTTCCCAGGTTACCAAAATTCCTATACAGTGCTATGTTTTCTACACACTAATAATGAATGTTCATAATATGTGCATAGTTTATAAATTATAAAATTTGGAGGGAAGTAAAGGAATTCAGGAAAAAAAAAAAAAAAAAAAAACAGCATGCATCTTTTTCTAGCCTTTCAGATTTACCAATAGCCATGCATGTTAGGTAGAGTTTTAATAAAAGAATCATTCTGAACGGAAAAAAAAAAAAAAAAAAAAAGGAAAAAAGAAGAGAGCCTCATGTGTATATTTAAGAATGGGAAAATGATACACATGAAAAGAAAAGTTATTTTAGTTTTGCAGAATTTGAAGAATTTAAAACTGTATGTTTATAATTCTTATGATTGATTTTTTATGATCTGTATCATTACTCATAAGAATATTCGTATGCGTATGTGTGTGTGCGTGTGGTGAGAGAGAGAGAGAGAGAGAGAAAGAGAGCTAATGTTCTGTGTTGATTTGTGTTCGGAGAAGAAGAGCAGAGCAATGTGTCCAAGGGGCTCCATGTTCCAGTAATTGGTGTAGAAAGATGTTCTTTATGGTCAAGGAAGATAGGTGTCATTTACCTAATACACACGTATACTGTCAAATTAATTTTCTCAGGAAGAGTAATTAATCATCGTCAAGATGTAAAGTACTGTTAACTGACATCACAGGTTAAATATGGTACTACGTTATATATATATATATATATATTTATATATTTATGCTTTGATCGTCTTTTTAAATTCTGTGTTTCTGAAATTCAACTGGAACAACAGTATAAGGGTTTACATCAAATTATAGGTGCACCACAGACCACACGTAATTTACCATATATGGGATGAAAAAGAGGGGAAAAAAGGATCAGTTCTTTCAAGGCGCCTAATTATAATTGCTACAAATATAAAGAAACATATATAAATGTATCACTTTTTCTTACTTTACCCTTTGTCTTGCATTAATTAGCTAAAAAATATGATAATTCATGCTCTAATTTGAAGGTGATCGACCTTGTATGTAATTTTACTAATCTAGTTGGAATCTGCTAAATTTCTCTAATATCTATATATATATATTTATATATATAAATGACCTTCAGAGTGGATAACTAGTATTATAGGAAGGATAAATATCTCAACTAGGTTAACACCCAAATCTCAACAAGAAACGATAATTAGTTTCTTAATTAATAGCAATTTCTCTCTTCATTTATTTTATAAAAAAATGTTGTAATTAAAAGGATGAACAACTTAATCTATTTTGTTCACTTTTATTTGGGAAAATTATATGCTGTATTTTGTCTCAATTCAAGAGAAAAAAATAAAAGTAGGGTGGAATGAGGAATGGGAGACATCCTGATTACATTATATACCCAAATGATAATATTATTAGATGCAGTGTCATAGTCATTCTTTTATAGTGTACCTCCTATTTATCACCTTTGTCTTTTGCCTCTATTCCCTTCTCCATCCCACTTAATGCTCCTTGTGTTCCTACTTGCCCTCATTACCTTTTTGTCACTGAACTTGCTGCTCTCTCTCTCTCTCTCTCTCTTTCTCTCTCTCTCTCTCTCCCCCCCTCCACTTGTTATTAGCTAGGGTTTTTCCTCTTTTTGAGGATCGCCTTCTGTACAAATCTGTTATGCTCAGTCCTTTCATAATTGGCGCATGGAAATTGGTTTTTGATCATATTATTGGAAGGAACAAAATTAAGAGCCACCTCTTGAATTCAAGAGTAGCTCTCAAGGGGATTGCCCCTTTTTTCTCCATTTGATCTAAGATACCTAGATCACAAACAGGTAAACACACACACATATATATGTAGTTTTGTCCCTGTCAAGCTATATACAAATATAGATATATATATATATATATATATCTCTACATGTATATATATGTTACTAAATCTAATTATGTTTTCTCTGGTTTTGTTTCTTTTTGAGTAAGCTAGTTAAAGGTTGAAGAGAAACTATAGATCCCTTTAGGGTAAGGCTCTTATAAGAGCTATGACAAATTAGGCTTAACATTTGTGATGAGATAATCTCATGTTTCACTAATTTTAGACTAATTTTTCTTTGTTATTACAACTTTTATTGTTGTTGTTGTTATTATTATTATTATTGCTAAATCTTTGTTATTAGACTGCTTATACCAAACACAAATTTTCTTGTAAATGACTAACTCTTTTGAAAGGGAAAGAAAGAAATCGGAAACGAAGATTAAGGAATCATGAAGATTGCAGAAGGTCCTTGGAGTTGTGATGATGATGAGGAGAGGGTCTTGAGAGTTGAGAGCTTGAGAGCTAGCTAAAAAACTTTTTTTGTTTAAATAAAAAATAAGAAGGAAAAAAAAAAGTGGAAAGAAAAAGTGCCAATCTTCAGATTGAGGATCTGTATGTTTCTTTAATCTGAATATACAAAAAGATAGAGATGATACACAGATATGAGGAAGGACACAGGGGAAGCAGATGGTGGTTGTGGTGGTAGTTAGGGATGTAAGGGTTTTTTTTTTTTTTTTTTTAAAGAAACAAAAAATCAAATCTCAAATTGTAGAAAAATAAAATATTAAAATATGAACCTTAAGATAGCATAATAATCCTGACTTCCATGAGTGTTCCTAGTAATTTTCTTGGTTAACCCTAGCTATTACACAGATCCAAGTCCCCTCCGACGTCAATATAACATCACAAAAGGAAGGGGGAAAAGAGAGAGAGAGAGAGAGAGAGAAGAAGAAAATTAGGAGAAATTAAGATTAAAACCGGACTAATTAATTAATAAATAAATCTCTCTTGTAACTTTGTTAATTTTGTTAAAAAAATGTTAATTATTATTAAATAAAATGCAATAAAATGTTATAATTGGATTTGGCAGGTACCAAAGAGGCTTGTATAGTAGAAGTACAAGTGAAGAAGAAAATGGCATCATCGAGCTCCTACAACTCCCCCTGCGCAGCCTGCAAGTTCCTGCGGCGGAAGTGCATGCCGGGGTGCATCTTCGCGCCGTATTTTCCGCCGGAGGAGCCGCAGAAGTTCGCGAACGTGCACAAGATCTTCGGCGCCAGCAACGTGACCAAGCTGCTCAACGAGCTACCCCAACACCAGCGGGAGGACGCCGTCAACTCCCTCGCCTACGAGGCGGAGGCGCGGGTGAGAGACCCCGTCTACGGCTGCGTCGGCGCCATCTCCTTCCTCCAGCGCCAGGTCCAGCGCCTCCAGAAGGAGCTCGACGCCGCCAACGCCGATCTCATCCGCTTCGCCTGCAACGATCTCCCCCCCGACCAACACCTCCCTCCTCCTCCTCCGCCTCCGCCTCCGCCGATGAACATGGCCCCCCGCGGCTTTTACCATCAGCAGCACCAATCTTTCTCTCAGCTCTCTTATTCTCTCCCATGGAATGAGAATAATTCTTCTGGAAATGTCAATAATGAAGGAGGAGACGGCGGACACATATGAGAAGACTATTATACCAAAAAAAGGTAATAATATAATATTAATAATAATTAGTTAATTAAATCCCATCTAGGGTTTCTCCTTTGGATTGGTTTTGGTAATAATAATTTTGTTTGCTTAATAAGTTTGGTGAAGAGGTTTTCTAGCCTCACGTGGAGGAGGAATATCACTGAATATATATCTGTACTACTAGTCCCTGCCAAATTTTCAGATCACTTCTTGGAGTCGATGTTTCTTAAAAAAATTATTGTTATAATTTTTCAGGGTACTTTTGTTTTGATGGGTTTTAGTTATTATTATATTATTATTATTATTTACTAAAACCAAGGAGTATTTAAATAAGGAGGACTCTAGAAATGTGTTTTTGTTATCAATTAGTTGGGATTATCATGGGGACCTAAACAAGGCTGTTATAGCTAGAGAGCATATATATATATATATATAAATGTTTGTGTATGTGTCATGTATAGCTCTATCTAAGCTACTTGGATTTGAGCTCTCTTATTGTGTAATTAGTATTGCAACTCTCAAGGCATTCGCATGCGGAGTTGACATTCTGTCCACATTGTTTATGCTTAGAATAAATGAAATGAATAAAAACATTGCTTTTTTTTTTTTTTCCCTTGTTAATTAAAAGAAGATTCTTGAGCCTAAAGTCTAGGGCTTAGTCCCCTTTTAAACCTATATATAATATGCTCGCTTTTGCTAAGTTTCTTCTTTGTTCTTGAGGACCACTGTTTTTTTTTATTTTCTTAGATTATGGTCCATAACTCCAATTCGTTTATTAATTAGCTCATATCGCAGCCTTTGCCTTTGTTTTGAAAAAGAGCCATATGAAAGTTCATTTATTGAAGTCATGGGCGAGAAATATATACACCCACCCACATACATATACATACACACACACATACACATACACACACATATATATAAATATTGCAGAAAAGCAATAAATGGCTTCTTAGCTATTCTTGCGTGATCATCTTATAATCCGAGTCCAACTTAAATAGATATATAATTTCCATTCTAATATGCCAATAACATGTTTCTATCTTTTATATCCCTGTAATAATATTAGTACAATATGGAAAAAAAAAAAATTTGTGTGGTAGGAATCATCGCACTTGGTACTATTGATGCTGTACTCCTAAACTGTAAAGTATTCAACTCAATCATATTTACATATACATGTGCTGAATTTATGCAGTAGGGTAGTGTACGGTAAAACAAAGTTTTAGATGTACTTCCTTAAATAATGTCATATTTATTTAATATGATATAGTAATTCTCCATTAATTTAATATAATTTTAACTTAATTTGACGGCTCAAAACGATGATATTAATAGAGTCTTCTTCCATATTAATAGAGTTTTCTTCCATATCCTATGTAGTATATATTTTCTCCCCATATATACAGCATGTATTGCACTTTTTTTTTTTTTTTGTTTAAATATAGTTTGTTGTTCTCATAATTTAAACTTGAGATCTCTTCCTAACCAATCCTACCGTTATGCTACTAGCTCTAGTTGGAATATTGTATATCTTTGAATAACTGTTCTTTTTCACTACTAGTTGTTAAACTAACTTTCAATTGTCTGATCTATGAATGTGAGCAGTTTTTTTTTTATCGTAGGTGGTAAATTTCTACATTAACACTTACAATCAGACAATTAATGAAAAGTAAATCCATTGCCTACCTCTCTAGTTCCTATCAATATTAGTGAAAAAGGATGCTTGCCGTAAAAAGCTCCTTTAGAAATATTCATTATACATATAATTTTGCCCTACCATAACACATTCTAAATTTGTTTTAATTGTGTCTTTCAACTTTTTTCTGCTTCTAGTACTACTACTCTAACTTTGGTCGAATTATATGGCTTCTTTATCTTGTACCCTATCATAGAGTAGTGAACACGATCTGTTGCTTTCAGAATTATATATATTTATCTATATATATATATATATATAGAACTTGTTTATGTGGAACACCACTCCACCTCTCATTTCTAGTAGCAGATATCCGAAACAGTAGCCAAATCACAGTTCCTTTCTCTTATTTGTTGGGTCCAATTTTGATCACCAAAAGTTTATATGTAGAAGTTTTTTATTTTCTCCCATGTAAGTGTATTGATCTTCAACTTTTCCTTCCCCAAAACCCACCCTTTCATGATCACTAGACACTCGCCAGACATAACAGTGAAACCTTAGACAAAAGTCTCCTCACAGTGAATCCCCCGGCCCCCTCCTTTTTCCTCACTCTCTCTCTCTCTCTCTCTCTCTCATTATTGTGTATTTATGCTTTATCATACTATTTGAATATATGTCTTCTTTTACTCAGAAGTTTCTTGCATGCATGTACTAGATTTATACATATATATAAAGCTCCAATGAGAAAAAAAAAATGTCTAATTTCATATGAAACAAAATTAAGAAAAACAAATTTCATATATGTAAAAGAATTCTTCGGCCATGATTACTTTATTATCCCAAAACGGAATCCAAAAAGAGAAAAAGAAAAGGAAGATTAACTATAGAGAGTATATAGTGAATCCGTTTTGGGATAGCTTTTTGCTTTTGCTTTAAACAATAGAAAAAGATAAACAAAAGCTTATTATGTATTTGTAACCATATTTTGAAAAGAGTTTTAACATATTAAAATCTACAAAAACCCTAATACAGATTTCAAAGTCTATTCCGAAGAGTTTTTTCAAAAACTATACATATATATGCAAATATATATATATTTTTGGTTTTTACTGAAACTTAATCTTCTCAAGTCCTGTAAGTGATATGCTTATATATAGCATATAATTTAAACACTTTTAGAAACAACTTTTAAAGTCAGAAATTCAAAAGCAACTTCTATAGCATATCATTTAAAAACTTTTAGAAACAGTTTTTAAAGTCAGAAATTCAAAAGCAACTTCTAAGAAGTTACATTAAACATGTCCGTTAATATATATGTTTACATGAATTGAGAAAAATTCATTAAAAGAGAAAGAAAAAAGAAAAATTAGGTTTAGGGTTTCATAACACCGTAACCAAAAAGAGTTTCAAAGTCAGAAGCATCATATCTGTCACTTTCTCTCCCCAACTAAGCCGTCACATATTACTGTTAAAAACTTAAGTCTAAACCAAAGCGCACATGATTAAGCACAGAGAGAGAGAGAGAGAGGACTTGCAATATATTTCCTTGTATATATATATATATATATATTTTTTTTTTTTCCACCGAGCATGTTTACTGTGCCTTTTCTTTTCATCCTAGTCTCTCTCATGAATTCATGTGGTTTTCTTTGCTTTAATGTGAAAGCAGAGCAAAACGTTGATCACCACTTTTGTTTCTCTCTCCTCTTCCTTTCTCTCTCTGTCTCTTTAACACACCCGACATAGAGACAGGAACATAGCTACAATTGTCACTGTTACACATAAAAATCAAGAAAAAGTTAAACTGTCCTCTCTCTCTCTCTCTCTCACTTTCTCTCTCTAAAAAAACACACACTCACAAACACAAGCACATATCTACCAAAAAACTCACCCTTAAGTAGTACGCACACACACACACTAAACACAAACACACGCGCAGAGAGGCTGAATCGTATCTGGATCTGAGTCTGAATCTGCAGTTGCCTGGCTCCATTGAGAGTCACGTCTCTTGTCATCGAATTCATCGTCTCTCTCTCTCTCTCTCTCTCTTTGATGATCTCCCACTCTGTATTTTGTCAGCCTAACTTAGATCCTCGAGATCGCCAAAAACCCTTTTCCTTTTCCTTTTTTTTTTTCCCTTTTTTTTTAATTTTTTTTCCTCCATCTTTATATTTCTTGGAAATTTTTGGGGAACCAAATCCAACTTCCTCTGATCTCATATCCCCACCACCATATCCCACTTCATATAAATATATATAAATATTATACATTGGCGGAGCTAACTGTAAATGAGTGGTAGCTGCTGCCTCACTGACTTTTCTTTTTCTTTTGAAATAACTTTTAATTTTGATGATTTTTTTTTGTTCTTTAAAATCAGTTATTTCATGGAAGATCCCAATAAAAACTTTACCTTTTCTCTTAATATGTCTGTTATTTATTAGATCGATTTTAACGACTTAAAAGACTGATTTCGTCACTGTATATATATATATCTATATACATAGATATATAAATGAATATGTCCATTACACTTCAATAATTGGAATGTGGACTTTTATGTGTATAATCTATTGGAACTGAGATATCATGCATGTATTGTACATGTACTGTTGGGTTCAGAGGTGGGGAAGTTCTCAGATAGGCCACTGAATAAGTATAACTTTTCTGAAGTTTTTTTTTTTCTTTTTCTTTTGAAGGAAAAAAAAATAGAAAAAGGAAAAAAGAAACAAGTTTTTCTTGTTAAGGCAAATTGATGGATATTAATTCAGAATCCATCACACCCATCAATCTTCTCTTGTTCTGCAAAGACGTGGGAAAGAAGCAATGAGCAGGTGAAATTTGCAGGAGTTCCCATTACAAAGGACAAAAACGACAGTAGGAGGTCGGGGGGGGGGGGGGGGGGGTGTGGTGGTGGTTGGCGGGGGGGTGTGTGTTGTCATCATATAAATATTTGTTTGTGTGTGTATATATATATATATTTATGTATTTGCCTCCCCTAGAAAGTAATTTGTCCAATATTACGTGTTCCACCATCTATATGAACAAGGACTCTGAAACTAATGTAGGTAATTGAGAGGCTACAATTTCCACATGATACCCTCAAGAGTTCAGAAGTTACATATATATATATTATTTAATTTTAAATAGTATTAATTATCTGAAAAGTATTTTATAAGCCAGGAAATTAAAATCCCCCGGCCCATAGATCACTTTCCATCAAAAGAAAAAGAAACTCTAACTCAAAAAAGGTTAGGCTATATGCTTGGTAGAGTGGAAAAGGAGGAGAGAGAGGAAGTTGGAGGAGGAACTTTAAAGAGGAGAATGAAATTTTAGGTTGTTTGGTAAAGTGAAAAATGGGACGAATATTGTAAATTCATGTGCCACCAAATTTTAATCTTTTCAATTTTAGAAATTAAGAAAAAAGGAACGGAAAAATTTGACAAAAAAAGGTCGTATGTAAAATAACTATGCTAATATTGATCTATCATTATTTTTTAATTTATATGAGAGTATTAATACATGAGATTTGATATTTTGCTTGTTTTTTTCTTTCTCTTCTATTAAACAATATGAAGGAAAACCTCCCTCCTTCTTTTTTATTTCCCTCATCCAGGTATTTTACTTCCCATTAACCTTTCTTTTTTCCATTCCTCTTATCAAATATAACATTAAGAACCATGCATGATGACAAGTAGGGACGAAGTCACCTATAATCAAGTGGGGATTTCAGGATCTGTGTAAATTTATTTATTTTACATTTAAAAACTTTACATTTCTCTCATTTTGTCATTATTATAATTGATTATTTCTGTATAAGTCTTTTTATAAACTTGATAATATATGAATTTAAAAAAAAAAAAAAAAAAACCTTAATGTCCGGCCCTCATTTAAATATAGACTGATTTTGCTGATGACAAGTCTATACGATAGGGAACACCATGCGACTCTTTTCTTTAATGGGAATAATATGTGACATATACTTAACTTTACAAGAAAATTGTATATACATACTGATGAAACATGGAGTACGTTAAAAGTCATTTCCCGACAAGATATTCATTTCAAATTAATGATCAAACGCAGAAACAGAGCCAAATTGGTCAATTTGTTTTCTTGCTTTTTATTATTATTATTATTATTTTTTTATTTTTTACTACTTCACGTACACATCCTCTTTTAAAAAGAAAGGATACACAATAATAATTTCTAAAGAAGAATTATAATCCCTAACCAATATTCCTGACTTTGTGACTAACGATCTTTTAGGCATTTGGTGTGCAAGTATCAGTCGGAGTATGCGTTCACTTCTTTAAACATTTGTAACCATATAAGCAAAATTGGTATATAATTATATATGTTTTTTTTTTTTAATGCTTATACCAAATATCTATGCTATCATATTGTACTCATGACATAAGTATACAAATATATGTGTTTTATGTACTTACTTTAGTGATCAGTTTCCAGAGAGAAAAAAAAAAAACAAAAACAAAAAATAAACACACAAAGAACACATAAATGATAAGCGTGTCGTTTCATAAGGCGATGAAGATAACTGTGATTCTTATTCCTGTCATCTGGTGCAGTTGCAGATCTTACTGCTCACATATGGAAATGCGGGGCCTGATCAGAGAAAACGAAAGAAGTTTTTTTTTTTTTTTTTTTTTTTTTTTTGGGAAAAAAATCCAAAACTGGTTTATGCTGGGCTCCACCGAGAAGTTATTATTATTATTATCGCAAAGCAGACCACTGAGAAGTTATTTTTCCCCTTATTCCTCAAGGCTTTTTCAGTCCCATAAATGTCGGTGATAATATCCCTGAGCATGTCTAGGCCACATAATATACACAGTTCGTGTGTATAGAAGAAGATTTACCAAATAAATAAATAAATATAATAAAAATATATTAGTGATTGGATAGAGTACTTAATTAAAAACTCGAAGAATCTAGGAGTAATGAAAAAAATAGTTGTGAGGTTTAATTAGACCTAAGTAATAGAGTCAGTTAGGTGGTTTGTAAGCAGAATTCACAAAATACAGAGTTTAAATCTTCCACTTTAAATTTTTTTTTTTTAAATAGAGTCAATTATCATATAATTCTGGAACTCGACAATGATTGTAAATAGTTTAAAGAAAAAGAATAAACTTTATAGTAGAAAAAAAAAACTATATATAAATTAAGCACTTTTGATTAAATGAAAATATTTATTATATATGGGTAAAAGATTAAAGATTCAACTTAAAACTTTTTGGTGGAATAAAATCCAAATAGTTATATTCACATGGTGCAAAGTAACTTTGAATGAATAATTGCTATGCAATTAGTAATTAATATATGTGTGCTTGACATGAAAGCACTGGATAAGTTAATTCCTTTCACTGTTCGTCCAAAATGTGTGCCTTTTCAAAAGAATCCAGATTTATTGTTTAATTTCTAGGGGTATGAAAAGAAGCAAAGAAATGCCTAGCCTAGCCTTTTTCTTGGTTTAAAAAAAAATATAATAATAATGCGTGCGAATAAAGGAAAATTAACAGTTTATTTATAGTACCTATATATATATATATATGCAAATTTAGTATTTAGATGATGATTTATTTATATATATATAGCTTAAATATGCAATTGGAATTGATCGTTGAATTGTTTAATGCCAAATATACTATTTGTACTGTCCTGGAATTTAAATTTCTCAATTATAACACCACAAACTTTTTTTTTTTTTTTTTGTTTTCCTTTAAATATGAAAGGGAAGCGCAAGCTAATATTTTGCAAAAGAAGGGTGATAGAAATATCTCAATCCCATTTTGATCTCTTACTTTTTAAACGTCGCAGAATTAACCTTAATCCATACTTTATATCAATTTTAACTCTTTAGTCAGTTGGATGTTTAAAAGTGGTTATGTAAAATAAGAATGTTATTCTACTAGCACAAATTTAGTGTTATTTTCTATCAATAAAACGTCCATATTGATAGTGTCATTTAAAAAAAAAAAATTCAACGTCACCTGCATATTTCATCTTTTTTAACACCTTATTAATGAAAGAATAATGTTATGATTATCAATTATAATCTCAATTTGAAGTAGTAATACACGTGACTGTGAGTAACAATTTTGACAATTCATATACTACGTAAGTTAACATTCAAATATTAAAATTAGTTGGCATTTAAAACAAAGATTTGAGATGAAATTTTTAGGTTAGAGTTTATTTATTTTTCAAAAACTAATTATAATTTTTATTTATTTTTTAGGAAGGAAAAAAAAAAACGAAACTGAGATAAAAAACTTATGTTTGAACCTAAGTTTCAAACATAATATTAGAGTTGATGTATCTAATATTATTATCTCCACCATTCCCCCCCCCCCCCCCCCTTCTTTGACCTTTTTGGAAAGCTAGATACCTGAAGTTCTAAACGTCTATAAGATCATTGTGACAAATTGTTTATCAAGTAATTCTTGATCTTCTATCACCAATAACTTTATATGATCCTTTTAATTATCCCCTATTTAAAATATGTTTGATATATCCACGTTGCTGTTGAGAGAATTTGATCCCACCCCTCGTTTTATGCTTGTAATTAACAATAATATTATGAATACGTAAGAGTGAAGCAAAAAAGTATTCAGCAGAATATTTTGCAAATAACGACAAAAGTCGAGTCCAAAATTTAAAAAAATTATGTTATTCATCCATCTTCCGGCAATGATAAGCATCAACAAAATTAGAGATTAAGCGCTGGCAATGCATCATCATCATCAGTGACGGAATCAGGATTTATTGGTAAAGGGTTAAAAAAATTTTTTGGTCAAGCTACTAGGCCTATTAATGTTTTAATAAAATTATTTTATTTTTTAAAATCTAAATTATTTGCCCAATAAAATATGAGTGGTTATATTTGCACCCACAGTATTGATAAATATCCCCACCTTATAAATGTTTCTTAATATAAACATAGTAATCAATCATTTTATAGATACTTTTTTATATAATACCATATTTATTAAAAACAGATTGTCACAGTATATATATATGTATATATGTAAGAAAAAGAAAAAAAAAATCTAAGGAGGTGGAGGGGGCACGCACCCCCCCTCCCTCCGCCGTTGATCATCATGGCCAAATCTAGCTAATTAACTTTAGTGCGGTCGAAAGAATATTTTAGGCTTATTATACGAAAGGGCCAAAAATAATTAAATTCAAGATGATAGATAGAAGAAGATTTAGAAACAGATTGTCACAGTATATCTATATGTGTGTGTGTGTGTGTG
>JAFMPE010107710.1:31380-58706 GCA_024759925.1 Ficus religiosa | reverse complement strand
TAATTAGCTAAAAAAGAAGAAAAACATTTATACTTTTGTCACTTGGTAAAGCCAAATCGACAACGATTTTGGTAGGAAAGAAAGTAAGATGAAGAAAGAGAGAAAAGCAATGCCTAGATCTGGAATCTCCCAAAAGCAAGAGACATTTGACGAGTGTTTGCTTCTCAAGAAAGGTGAATATTCTTTTCTTTTCCTCCTCATCTAGGCAAGGGGAAAAAAAAAACCCCCTTTTTCCTTTCCTCAAATTTTCAATACTGCTCAATTAAACACTTGGATAAATATGGGTGATATATTTCTTTTTCTTTTGTAGGAATTATATTTTCTTTTCAAAAATGGAAAAAAGGGTATAGAACGAAAAAAGAAATTACAATAAAATAAAATAACCGAGGCCTCGAATACGCGGGACAAATGTAATAGACAAAAATTTAAGGAACGCGAGTTGGGGAGGTGCCATTAATGCAGTGGCTCGTGAGATAGAAAAATGGGAAATGGTTTTATGGATAATATCTCTAAAAAAAAAAATGGTTGATTTCAGGACAAGAAATTCTCACCAAAAAATTTAAAAAAAAAAAAAAAAAAGGTCAAGACTTGAAAATTTTGGACAAGCCAAGTAAAAAAGTTTTTATTTATGCTTCATTTGGTTCGTCAGATGGAGGTGAAATTTTTAAGTTGGAGTTAGTTGATTTTTTAAAAATTAATTTTTGTTAATTTTTCAGAAAAAAACAAAAATTGATATGAAAAAGTGTAGTTTAGTTAAAATTGAGTTGAAATGATAGACGGAAGATTAATAAAGAAAAGAAAAAATAACTTTTGGCAAAAAGAAAATAGAAAAAAAAAAAAGTTAACAAGTAAAGAGGGGGAAAAAAGAAGTAAAAAAAGGACGTATAACTTAGGTGAGAAAAATAAAGAAAAAGTGGTTACACATTGGTAATTACCTGTATGACTCTCTCAGGACTTTTAAAGTTATAGTCTCTATTCTAAATCAAAAAAAAAAAAAAATCGTCTTTTTACTATATTTAGTATGAAACTTCTTTCTTTTTCTTTTTTTCCCTAAAATTCTTGTATTGTTTGTCCATATTCGGACTAGAGATATTAAAATAGAGGTTTTTAACTTGAAATCCTTCGTCCAATTTATTTTCTTCTCTCTTTTTTCTACTGAATAACTAAAAAATATTGAATCAAAAATTCTCTTATTTCCATCGTTCTCTCCGTCCTTCTACTTCTCTATCCGGTCAAACAAGGTAGAATGATTCTTTTCTCTCCTTTTCGGTCTCAAGAAAGACTTTTTTTTTTTTTTTTTTTTTGGTGCGTGCTAGTCGGTCCGAAGAAACACTTACAGCTAAAATGTCTATTTTTATCACAATTTTTATTTCCAAGGAGACAACAATTTACTTCCTTCCTCGAACCAAAAATAAATAAATAAATAAAAAGAATATTATTATAATTATTGTTATTAACCTTTTTTTTTTTTTTTCTCAACTTAAAAGTGGGGATTCGACTCTACAAACTATTCAAAAACTGAAATTATTTGTTATAATTTCAATTTTAAAATATAGTTCTTTCTTCTTTCCTCTATCTCTCTAGTCTCTATATGTATTTTCTCATATGATCTCTCACCCATCTTCTAGCAAGAAACCTGTGCACCTCCCAAGCATGAGCTTAGAATTGACAAAGAGAGGAACAATTAAGACATGAAAAAGAAATGAGTCGTAGTTTTTTTTTTTTTTTTTTTTTTAAGATTCATATATGTATATTACAGTTTGGTGTTTGGTCACTTCTCATTTAGTTATTTGGTTTGAGAAGTTGGAAACAAAATGGTTTTACCTTCTCTTATCGGGTATTATGAGTTAAACCAAAGTGATGGAAAACTCCCTATTAAGAAAATTACTATTTTGCCCTTATATTATCATTCATATTTCTGTTGGGATTTATGTAATTTTACTTCTTTACATTGGTGTCACATTTCCCCTCACAATATCCTTCCGCATTTTGGACGATAAATTTTGGTCAGACCACCTTTTGGTTCTTCCACCCACATTTTTTTTTTATAATCCAAATTTATATCCTATCAAACATCTCAAATTATCAATTTCTATTCTAAAATCCTCACTCCTTATTTTCTTAAATGATAGAATTATATGATTCATTAGATTAGACATTTTTTTTTTATAACTTCTTGAAATAAAATCTCATTTCTTTTATTTGGAGAAATATTATAACAGAAATAGAAAATTTTCTCCATTAATAAAAATTATGATTTTTAATCATACGCGTTAAAAATTTATACGGACATCATAAAATTGTACCTAAAAACTTTTATAATAAAAATTCCTTTTTTTTTTAAATAAATTTTGTTACCTTTATATAGAGCTCTTTTGGACCAACAACATCAGAGGAAGTTTTCCAAAATATTTTTGTTTTTTTTTTTTTCCTTTAAAAATGTATCGATTTTACAATTTATATTTCTGATTCTCTCTTTTCCTTGTTCATTTAAATAAAATTTAGACTTTATAAATCTATCACTTTTTTATTTCAAGTCAAAATATGTTGATTTTTTTTAATTATATAAAATAATAAGAAAAACGATATAATATCTTTATTAGTATTTTTTTTCGATTATAGTTTTTACATTTTTAATTTTAAACGGTTCATTTTTAACTCAAAACACATTTATAAAACTACACTCATTTTCAATCAAAACATTTTCAAAATCCCAACTTCATTTGTCACCTCCAGACGAGTCCCCTAATTTATCCTCCACTTTCATTTTTACCCCGCTGGTTTTAGCTTTATTAGGGTTACTTAGTACTCGTTTGACACTCAAGTTTAACTTAAGTTAAACAATATTTTTTTTATCTTTTTTAAAAAATAAAAAAAAATACTATTAAAATTTAAAATTTTTAAACTCGGCCAAAAATAAATATGTATTTGGGTAATTTTCTCCTTTATTTTATGGGTGCAGGGTTGGGATTAGCTTTAAATTTCTGACAAAAAATTGAAAAAATTTATAATAAAAGAAAAGGATTTTGGGGATTTTTTAAAACCGACGAAAGGAGAAAGTCAGAAAAGCGGTTGGGGAGGCAAACGAAAGGAAGAAGATTTCCAAAACAGCGTCGCAGCCTCTGTATCGTGCGTGTGTATCTATTTAATCAACACAAAAATATATATGTAACCTATTTATATATATATATATATAGGATGTAAAAAAAAGAAGACAGAAATTTTCCCGTCAATCAATCAAATCAATTCTCAATTTTTCCTTCACTTTATCGGCATTCCCACTCTTTCCTCGGTCATCATCAAAACCCTTGTTGTCGCGTTGCGTCACCTTTACGGACTCCGTTTCCGATTCTTCCATTATCATTACTCTTTTGAGATCCAAAGAAGAATATTTTTCCGTTCGATTCAACCATCTCAGATCGAATCTCACTTTCTTCTTAAGGTAATTTCTTCCTCTGATTCATGTTTTTGGTTTTCCTTTCTTTTTTTTTTTTTTTCGGAAATAATATCTGGATCTGTTGTTTCTGTTATTATCGGTTTGACAGTTTACGATTTCTCGGATATATTGTTGTTTGTTGTACAGAACGACCTCGGAAAATCTGCTGATATATATATATATACATATTTTGTGAAGAAAATATGTTTATAGAGAGAGGGAGTGTCACCGAAAAATGTAATACGGAGCTTTGGGCTCATTCTCAAACCGTCTTCTGTTCTTGTTGTTGATTTTTTTCTGTTTAAATTTTTACAATTATCTTGGAAGGAAAAAGGTAGTTGATTTAGTCAGAGAGAAAAATGAAACAATTCAAATTTGTTCCAAAACAAATTTGGAATCAAAACTCTCTCTCTCTCTCTTTGGGTGGGATTTTTGTGTGTATTGTGCTGGTAGAAAAAGGATGAGATTGTCTTCATTTTTTGTTGTTGTTGTTGTGGTTTTTTTTTTGGGAGGAAAAAGGTTGTTGATTGAATTTGGGAAAATAACTAACATTACAAATGGCTCAACCCAACTAGGAACGAATTTAATCGAAAACATTTTTTAGAATGAAAACCCAACTTTTCTGTTGCTGATTTTTGGCTGCGAATTTTGTGTATATTGTGTTGGTAGAAAAAGGAAGAGAGAAGGAAATGGCAGAAGACAAAGCCATTGTGGAAGGTGAGAAGAAAGACACAGATACTACTACAACTGAGCCAACGAAGAAGAAGAAGAAGGGAATTATATGCAGAATTTGGAATGCGATCTTTAGAATACACGGTGATGACTTCGAGAAGCGGCTTCAGTACATTTCTAAGGAAGAAGCCGCCGTCCTTGCTAGGATAAAGAGGAGGTCCCAAACTTGGAGGCGGATGATTCGGCACCTTATTATATTTTCTGTCATTTTTGAGGTACCTATTTTTTCCCCATAAGATTCTGTGGAAATTTGTTAGCGCTGGCTGCCTGGCTTGTGGTACTAAACTATCATGGCTCATTTCATTATAGTATTCTCTCAGATTTCTATTCTGAAAATTTGCTTTTTCATCTTGAGTGAGAAAGAGGGAAGTTTTTGGCTTTCTTTTCCTTACTCGTGCTTAGTAGTATAATTAAGGATGAACTATGGAGGTTCTTTGAATATTGTTTATATGCCTCGCTACATAGCGTGGTGCCTTCTTGACCAAATTCATGTGATATGAGTTCCGTGCATCCTTTTTATACCAAGAAGAGAGGTTGCCAAATACTTTGAGATACAGATGTGAAACTGTCAGGTTGTTGAGACTTTCGTAGCGTGCGATGAATGTCACTGCAGACCTGGTGTTTTTTTAATCTTGTCTATTGTGTTTGATTCCTTTTCTTTTAATTTTCAGGTTATTGCAGTTGGTTATGCAATTGTAACTACACGGGCAACGGATTTGAATTGGAAGATGAGGGCATTTCGAGTTTTGCCAATGTTTCTTTTGCCTGCTGTTGCGTCTCTCGCCTATTCAACATTTATAAGCTTCACCAGGATGCGTAAGTGTCCAAATACGTTGCTAAAAGTTTTTCAGTGCATGTCTATGTCGACGTTAATGTGATAGCTCCAAGTTATCTAGTATTACCTGGGATATTTATTCTGTTTTCTTTTGTCCATTTTGATTTTTGTTTCTTACTGCTGCGTTCTCGTGTTTTTATGAATATTCTTGTTGTTTTAGCTCCTTGTTAGTTATTTTCAAGCTTGTTTCCCTGGTTGAATTTTAGGATTTGGGAATATTGTTTTTCCTGCTCTTAGGAAAAAGTTATGGTTCAGAAGCTTATTGGAAAAAGGCTGGATTGGATGTCCTATTGACACTCTCAGCAATCAAAATATTTTATATGGTATCATCATGAGCATGTATTTAAAAGATTTAGAAATAGATAGAAATTGAAATTTGGCCAATCTTGAGGAATATAAATCTCATAGAAAAATTCCTTTCTTATCCTTTGGAATATAAACTTTTAAAAGTATGGCTGTTTTTTTAACTCGCCTGATATGGTCTCTAATTAACAGCTATCAAGTGTTTCTAATGCCGATATGCGAAGAGAGAGCGTTGGGAACCTAACCTGATAAGCCCCCTATCCATCTGGCTTATGCAAGGAATACAATTCTCACTGAGAATTCTTCTGTTTATTATCTCAATTCTTAGCAAAAGTTGGACCATATGGTTTCAAAACGATAGCTCTAGTTTAGTAGAGGGCTCCTATAAATGCCAATCTGTGTTGATGTGCGTTTTGTTACTAGTTCATAATAATATCAGTTAGCAATAAAATTGCCTTTTCGTGTGTTATTTATGCGGTACTACTTGATGTTTTAGGTGACCGCAAGGACCAAAAAACTTTGGAAAGACTTAGGGCAGAAAGGCAAGCGAAAATCGACGAGCTTAAAGAAAAAACGAATTACTACACCACTCAACAACTTATTCAGGTGATGATTAAATACACATTTGTGGTTATTTCACTGCATTTATTTTAATTACCCGTATATCGTCATAACTATGACACTTTGTTGATATGTCAATGTTTCGCTTTGTAGAATGTTGAGTTTTATAGATCTTTAATTTATCTCATTATGTTTTACTTATTTCATTTACTCGAACTGTAGTTGTGTTATTTCTGAGAATTGCAGGAACTTTGTGATGGGACCCCCAATGTAGGGACTTATATTCCCTATTGATATTGTCTATGATAACGGGAAGTAATGCATTAGTTTGCTTTCTTTTTGTATGATAATAGTCTCTGGTGAAAAGAGTTTTTGAATGCTGGTAAAAGAGATTGAGTTACCTCACAGCAAAAGAGAAGACAATCATTCGTATCAATAGTGCTGTTCAATGTTGCAAGGGCACCAAATAATTTGTGAAGAACTAAAAGCAAACCGAAAAGGAAAATTTTCTTTCAAGAGATTTATATTTGCAAGATGAATTAATTAATTTATTTTTTAGAGGACATTGATCGTTGACTCGTTGATCCCTTCCTGTAACTATTCGAGGTCCTTCCCTGCTATTTGCATCCGTCATCAGGAATATCTGCCTACTGAAGCTTATCATTTGTGTTGCATGTTGTACTTAAACTAAGCTCTTGTATGCAGAGATACGACCCTGACCCGGCAGCAAAAGCAGCTGCTGCGACTGTCTTGGCATCTAAGTTAGGTGCAGATTCAGGCCTGAAAGTTTTTGTGGGAGATGAATCTAATCTTTATGCCCCGACAGGAAGGAGCAATGATGTTGAAGTTGTTCAATCTGGTGGACTTAGGAACAGGAAACAACCAAATGCTGGTCCCGCTAGTGCTGGGAGCAGTCCGATGCATCATTCTGAAGAAGGGACACCTCATTCTATGCATAGTGAGGATGATCAGACTTCAGAGCATAATCAGTTGGTTGTTAACCACTACAATCCTCAAGGATACTCCACTAACGATGGAGGATGGATTGCTCGAATTGCGGCTTTATTAGTGGGGGAAGATCCGACACAGTCGTATGCACTCATTTGCGGCAATTGCCACATGCACAATGGTGAGTATTTTAATAGAGTCGTATAACAGCGCCTCTCGTTTTGCTTATAGAAATCTAATAAATATGCGTACCGGTAGACACATGAGATTTTTGCGACTATGTATTACTTTGCGTAAGAAGAAAACACCCTTATGTTTAAATCTTGGTGCAGGACTTGCTAGGAAGGAGGATTTCCCATACATAACTTATTACTGTCCACATTGTCAAGCCCTAAACCGGCCAAAACAATCCGATGAGCGTGTTTCTGGTTCCAGTACCCCTACCTCAGGCTCCATAAGAGGTGTACCAAGCACCGATGTGTTGAAAACCCCTAGTGTCTCTGCAAGTGAGAGTGTGATAACAAGTAATGCCTCCACGAGAGTTGTTCCTGAGAAAAATGAGGAAGTAACAAAGTTGGCTGCGGATTTAGTCGGTCAAGGAGGAGACTGATAACTGTTGGGGACTCGACTAAGGGTTGGGTTGCGATGTTAGATTGTTATAGGCCTTTATACCTTTGACTTGTAGGTATGGGGCCCCTAGTTTGTTGGATGAGTTTTAATGGGTTTGCGTCATATGCTTTGCTTGGTTGGTGTACAAGAAGATGTTGAGATTCCGGGCTGAGAAATTTATGTGCTTGCTTTATGAATAGGCAAATATGGCTGCTTGTATTCCTGTACATTATTTGAGTTATAATTTTTGCTTTATCTGCCTTTAGACTTTTTTTTATTTCGTTTTGTTTTTGTTTTTGTTTTTGTTTTTGTTTTTTGTTTTGGGATTGTCGTAGTGAGGACTAAAAAAAGTTTGGGTTATCATCTAAACTTCACAAATGTCAAAAATTTTGAATGTTTTATGGGTCTTTTCCAGCTTCTTTGATTATTTGTTTGTTTTTTAATTGTTGACGAGATATGAATCTACGAGTTTGATGATTGGTCGTACTTCAGGCTCCCATTGTGGTGGGGTGTGGAAAAGTGGTTTCCACACTTTTTTCTATCGTTTTCTTTCAATTTTACTATTTATTTATTTTTAAACATTTTCAAAAAATTTAACTTTTAAAATTTTAAAATTTTATTTTTTTAAATCGAAATTAGATTTTTTTTTTCAATTGACATAAAATTTCGTAAGAAACGAAATAAAATCTATATAGTTTTTCACTTAAAATAGTTCATTTTCACCAAACATATATTTTTAAAACTCAAATTATTTTCAACATCCAAAAAACTGTCTTCAAACATGACCTCAAATAAACTCTTAAAAATTTCATCTCCAATTAACGAATCAAACAAGGGTTACTGTTTTGTTTGACATTTAAGTTTAACTCCAATTAAATTGTAATTTTTATCTCAATTTTTGTCTTTTTCTAGAAAGTCAATAAAATTTATAACTAGTTTTTGAAAAGTCAACAAACTCTAATTTAAAATTTTTAACTCCAATCAAAGAATCAAACACAAACTAAAAATCCATAACTTTTTTATTTAAAGTCAAATGAGATGATTTTTTTTTTTTTTTTGTTAAACACTCACGATGATAAATAAAACTAAATAAGATTATATTATCCATCAAAATCTGAACAAATATTAGGTTTTTACATTAGAAAAATCATAGTTTATGCAAAAATCAAATTCTAATCTATTGTCCAAACGAGCGCTACATTACAATTTCAAATGTAAAAATTATTTTAAAAAACTCCTTGTAGTTTCATTATGGTGGCTTTGGTTACAGCCGGATGCCAAACTATCCTTAAGAGGGTTTTTTTTTTTTTTTTAAATAGTAATTTAAAGGATGAAAAGCCAAATTGCAGGTTTTGCAGGGATTGGAATGATTATAAGAAGGCCATAATCTATCTTTTTTTTTTTTTTTTTTTTTTTTTTTTTTTTTTTCAGGTTCTGTTGAATTTGTAATGACTATTCTAACTTTTGCTAAGCAGAGATTGGTGAAATGTGCGTTTGTCAGTGAAATGCAAGAACGACCACCCTTTAATGGTGAAAAAGTGTGGAAAAGTTCAGAGCCTTCTTATGATCTTGTGAGAATTTTGTTTTCTATCATGGAGGACGTTTTACTAACCACGTATTTAAATTTTAACGGTTTGATTTATCAATATTTATATTAAGCATTTAGAATTAAGGTTTGGATTGTAAAATTTGAGTTTATATTGATTGAACGTTTATTGATATATTTGAATAGCTTGAGTTAAAAAGGGTAAAAACTTGAAATATATTTTAAAAAAAATCAATATAGAACTTATTTTGTTCATCTCGAAATTCTACACAATTAAAAAAAATATCACATTTGAACTTGTCTATATAAAGTTATGGACTTTTAAAGTTTGAGTTACAAAACTGTGTAAACAGTGAAACTGAAGGAAAAATACGAAAATTAAACTATAATTGTATGAATTAGATTATTGATCCGTAAAACTCATCTTTAAAAAATATATATGTTCATATTAAAACTATAATTGAATGATTAAAAAAAAAATTACTCTATGGATATAGCAAAATAATAAATCTTACCGTGAAATTCCCTTACAATCTTTCTAATGTGCAAATAGAGTATCTCCACTGCTGGTTTTTATTCCTTTTTCTTAAATTTTTTTTTTTTTAAGTATTCGTGGCATTACAAGAAATTAAGTTATGATGTAAGAGTAAAACAAGACATGAGTTTGAATTGAAATAAATTTAAATTGGAATTTAAAAAAAAAAAAATTTAAGATCACTGTCACATTCATTTTTTCTTTCTTAAAATCCATTTTATTTAAATTGTCAAGTTGATTATAAACCGGCGTACCCAATAATCCTAAATAGTTGAACTTATGAATAGTTTTCCATCAAAATAGCAGTTCTTTCTTTTTTTTTTCAAGGAAAATTTCATTTTATAATAAACAAAACACGTAAGACGCAATTGTCCCTAACTACAAAGGAATTCGACCCCCAAATCAAAGACTAGATTCACCAGTAAAGACCAAAATAGTACATGGGTGAATATAAGTACCGAGACTCAAATGAGGAAAGACCCGCCTGGCACATAAACTTCGAACTTGATCATTGCTCGTTAAAAACTCCAATATAGTTGATTGACTAGCCCAATCAACCGAGACAAATCCCCACGTAATGGGGGCACTCACACCACAGCGTTCGATAACAAATGGATGGAAGACACAAGTGAAAGACATCGTCTCCATTATTACCAAAGCAAAAACACCAGGGTTAATTATAAAATAAAATTAAAACACACACACACACACACATACATCAAAGGAGTGGAAGCATCAATGTACTTATTACAACAAAAAAAAAAAAAAAGATTCACCGGTAGCAAGTCATCAAACTCCAAACGGAATTAGATTTGAGCAAAGCCACCCAAGAATGACAACTCACCTCTAAGATAAGTTAAATTCGTCCCAACGAATATGCCGAGTCCAAGGATTGAACTTCAGGGTTAGAAGACGGACAACACGCCAAGAGGCGGCGCCAAACATCTGGCCAAACATTGCAACTTTTTTACGTATTCAGAGAGAGAAAAGAAGGAGAGAGAAGACTTTTTAATTGCATCAAAATAGTAGGTTTAGTTGCACTATTCTACCTGAATTTATCATATAATTATAATTTACTATCTAAAATTTAAATTTTAACAATTTATCCCATGAACTTAAAATTAATTACAAGTTTTTCATTTTTACAAAACTTAATTAAAAATCACAAAAATAAATTTGGATTAAAATATAATTAATAATCATTATTGTTATTAGTTAACCACTCACGTGCAACCCACGTGTAAATTTCTATTTACAAATTAATAACATATACACATTTTAAGTTTATGAGATAAATTGTTAAGTCTTTATTCGATATTTTAGTTTCAACTCAAATTTATTACCTCAATTTTTATTTTAAAATTAATAAAAATTATCATAAATTTTTTAAAAATCAATTAACTTAAATTTAAAAATTCCAATCTTAACGTTAATTTAAGAACTTCTTACAAAAAAAAAAAAAGTCGAAATAACTATAATAGTATTAATTTTTAATAAATCTAACATATGAAATTACAAAAAAGGCCTACCATGAATTACTTTTACGCGCTTTTATATTCTCATAAAAGAGTAATTTTGGATTGGATAATATTTATATTTTTTATTTTGGTAATTTGACATAACAAAAAGGTAAGAGTTGTCAGAATAGTGTAGAATAGAAGTACTGTCAGAATCTCAGGAGACTCTGACCCCCATCTTCCCCTATCTCAGACAACCTGTGACTCTTCATGTTCTTTATTTTGTTGCGTTTACAATTCCAGTTAACTAATTAATTAATAATGTAATTTCAAATTAATTAACAGATTAACATATTAAATTTAATTGTAATATAATTGCGATTTAATAAAAACGCTGAACAGATAAAATATCCTTAGTTATAAATATTTTAAGTTAGGCTTAGCAAATTAAAAGTTTAAGGTAAAAAATAAAAAAGTTTTAACATTATTTTATTTTATTTTTTGCAAATTTAATCCAATAGCTGAAAATGACCTTTTATTCTTTTTTTTTTTTTTGGGTGAGGAAAAATGACCTTTTATTCTCATCCAACGCTGCCTTTTTTTTTTTTTATAGCAAAAATTAAAAAAACGCTGCTAATTTTTTTTGTATAACTTTTTTTTTTTTGGGGGCCAATAGTCGTGGATTTATATTGGAAGCAATGATTTAAAGGCCCTTTTTTCTTTTCTTTCTTTCTTTCTTTTTTTTTTTTTTTTTGGCTACAAGATTAAAAGACCTATATAAACAGAAGAAGAAAATAATTTCAACATTTGATATTCTAACAAAAAGTATTAAAGTTTTTTATCCTAAAAAAAAGTACTTAGTTTTTTCTCTAAAAAATTACCAATATGACAATATTTTTATGCGACAATTTAACTGTAATTTTATATGTTTGGTTATTTCTTAAAAAAAAAAAAAAGTTGGAGTGTCAAAAATGCATTGACAACTGAGAATAATGTTAACTAATTCTTTAAAAAAAATAAAGATTTTAATTACTTCTCAAAAGTAAAGATTTTAATATAATTTATAGTTGATATAATCTAATAATAACATTATATCTGATTTTATTTAGAGACGTAAAATTTGAATTATTTAATTTAAAAAAATATATCATTAGTACTATTATTATTCTTTTATTATTATTATTTTTAGTTTTCTCTCTCGTTTTAATTACTTCTCGAAAGTAAAGGTTTTAATATTATTTATTATCATTACTATTACTAGTATTAATTTTTATTTATTATTATTTTTGGTTTTCTCTCTTCCTTGTTCTGACTCTGATCTTCTCCTTCTTCTTCTTAGTTGAAAATCTGCTTCCTTTTCTCTCCTCCAAGGTACCTCTTTTGAAATTAATCCTATTTCCTTCAAGAAAATTCTAAATTTTAATTTTCTCTTTTTAGCTATGCACGAAAAATTCTGTCTTTTGATTTTTTTGTTAAATTTTATTTCGGTTCATTTTCGTTCAATTTTTTGCTCCAGTTTAGTTTCTAGGGTTTTTTTTTTTTTTTTTCGTCACTTCTTTTTGTAATTTCTATTTTTTAGTTTCTTGCTTTGTTTTGATTGTCGATACGAAACAAGCGGAAAATAAAAACTCTTTCTTTCGTCCTTTTTTTTTTTCCTTCCCAGCGGAAAATCCAGCAGCTCCCATTTTTTATTTTCCCGGAATTTTTTTTTACTTTCTCGGGTTTGATATGCATTTTCGCATTTTGGTCCATTTTGAGTGAGTATTTGAAAGTAGGAATTGATATCAGGGATTCTCAGTTCACTTCTGTGCCTTTTTTTTTTTTTTTTTTTTTTCTTGTAATGTTCTTGAACATTATATATACACATATATATTGATATAAATATTGGTTCTTTTATGTTTGGTTGAAACAAAAAAGGGAAATTTTCATTCAGAGCTTTTTGTTCCATTGAAGAGCCTCAGTGGTTTTCTTTCTTTGAGCTTCCTTTAGAAATTTATAAATATTTCACATGTTTTAGAAATATTTGAAAAAATTTCCTACCTAATAAATGGAAGTGGGAATTAGGTAATGGGATAGTTCAAATAAAGTTTTTCATTTTAATCCTTGGGAAAATGAAATTGAATTATATACACTTTAATGTGTGGATCATATATACATATAATAATATATATAGATATATTTGAAACTGAAGACATATCAAGATATACCAGAACGAGTATCAGGAAAAGGGGTCAAGTAAAAAAGAAATACAAGTAAGATAAATAAGAGCTAAAGAGAAACTGTGTGTCTTTGTGTTCTTTAGAATTAGATGAACATTTTATGTATTCATATATATATATATATATATGTATGTATGTTTTTCTTCTAACTTGATGCTATCAAAATCACACTTTTTTTTTTTTTTTTTTTTTTTACTTGCGAACTGCAGGGTTGGCCGGTTGTAAAAATGAGACCAACCACACGCAGTAAAAATAAAAGACACAAGCAAGGGGATGACATTGACATAACTTCTGAATTATTGAGGTACTAGAATTTTCTTTTGTAATGCGGTTTGATTGTTGTTGTTGATTGGAGTGTGTGTTCTTAATATGTTGATCGATCCCTTTTCTCGGTTGCATCTGTAGGAAAATTCACATAACAGGTGACGTATCTGATGATGAGATTAATGTGCTCTATAAGATTACGAAACCGGTTTGTCAGGGGTGCCGTGTGAATACCAAAGATAATCCGAACTGCTTTTGTGGGCTAATCCCACCTCCAAATGGAAACCGGAAACTTGGCTTGTGGCAGAAGACATCAGAAATTCTTCAAGCTATTGGGCCAGACCCGACCATCGATCTTCGTTCTTCTGCTGACTCTCCTGCAGGACTTACCAACCTTGGTGCGACATGCTATGCCAACAGCATACTCCAATGCTTGTACATGAATAAATCCTTCTGTGGAGGCATCTTTTCTGTTGAACAGGATCTTTTGAAACAACAGCCAGTTTTGGATCAGCTTGCACGGCTTTTTGCACAACTGCATGCCAGTAAAAGGGCCTTTATAGACTCCTCTCCATTTGTTAAGACACTTGAGATAGATAATGGAGTTCAACAAGATAGCCATGAGTTTTTGACATTGCTTCTTTCTTTGCTTGAACGTTGTCTTAGCCATTCTAAAGTTTCCAAGGCGAGAACTATCGTCCAAGATCTATTCCGTGGGAGTGTGTCTCACGTGACAAAGTAAGAAATGATCTCATCATACACATAATTTTAAGATGTCCTCCTCATAAGCTATTATGAGTTTTGTTTGTCGGTCTTTCTTTTTTACTCTTTTTTGGACTTGAATTTTTCTGTTATCTATGTCGCTTCTTAGTCAGATGGTTGATTGTTGAGGAGATTTCTTTTCCTTTAAAAGTATCATTGTGAAAATGCCTTCATATCAAATATTGCTACGTTTTAATTAATTTTCCCTTGATTCGAATTTGTTGCGGACATGTGTAGCTGATATATATTTTACAATTTATTTCCTTATGTAGGTGCTCTCAATGTGAACAAGATTCAGAAGCATCTTCAAACTTGGAAGACTTTTATGAACTAGAGCTGAATGTGAAGGGCTTGAAAAGTTTGGTTGAGAGTCTAGATGATTATCTTAGCGTTGAAGAGCTTCATGGGGATAATCAATATTTCTGCGAGTCTTGTAAGACAAGAGTTAATGCTACTCGCAGCATCAAGCTGCGGACATTGCCACCTGTACTTAATTTCCAGCTCAAGCGTTGTGTGTTTGTTCCGAAGGTACTATCAATTCTTTGCGATCATGTATTTTGTACTTACTGTTCTTTCATTGACTGCTTGTCCCAATTAATGGATTTCTCTGTATAAAAAAAAAAAAAAAAAAAAAAATCAATTGGAATTTCTTTTATTGGTCAGTATACGTATCATGTTCCTATGATTGTTGCACTTGCAGTCAAAGAAATTGATAGGTTTCTGGAATATCTACTTCAAAAAAAAAATTTTTTTTTAAAAGATTTGTTACCATAGGAAGGCTGAAGCGTGGGTCTGAAATTCTAGATGCTACTAGCTGCGGGTAGTCACGTGTTTTTATTTATGCTTCGAAACTATGTGTGAGTTGGTTGGTCATAAGATGATGCATGGAATGGTAATAGGCTGTTGTCTGAAGCACCTTTGTTGCTTCATTTGTTGTGCTTATGAGCATCTGGTAGACATTTTGGAATTTGAAACTTGTTTGTTGGCAGTTCAAATTTTTCGAGTGTCCGCTGAAAGTTTTATCTTTATAAGGTGGTCTAAATCCATTGGTAACTTAAAAGCAGGAAAAAGGGAAGACGAAAACAATAACGATTAACAAAACAAGGAGAGAAGTCTTACGAGGTTACTAAATTTAAATGTTTACAATTTCTTGGTTTAGTCATTTGGAATAAGGTGTTCATACAGGCAACAAATATCCTGTTTGTTGTTCTGCATCTTGATTTTTATCTTTATCTTTTTCCCATCACCATCGTTTACTATATTGCTACACCAGTATCTCGACATCACATTTTTTGATGTTTTCGTTTTTGTATTAATTTGTATAAGTAGACTACTACAAAGAAGAAGATTACTTCTGCCTTCTCTTTCCCTGGAGAATTAGATATGAGGCAAAGATTATCCGAGCCTACTCGAGTTGAATCAACCTACGACTTATCAGCTGTGCTGATTCACAAGGGAACTGCAGTTAACAGTGGGCATTATATAGCTCATATTAAGGATGAAAATACAGGGCAATGGTGGGAGTTTGATGATGAGCATGTCTCAAACTTAGGCCGTCACCCATTTGGAGAAGGGTCTTCAACTTCTACTTCAAAGCCTGTTAAAACGGAACCTGCTGTTAATCTTTCGAGTACAGAACAAGCAAGAACTGTTGCCAATGGAGATCATATGGAGATTGTTCAGCAAGAATCCTGTGAACCTACTTCTGGTAGTCAAGCAGAGATATTCTCTTCTAGTGATGCATATATGTTGATGTATAATCTAAGGCGTTCCAGGAATGATGGTGGCGCAAGTCCTATGGTTTGCGATGATGATCGTAAGGAAATAGAAGGTGATATAGTTTCCTTACATGATGGTGTTTCTCTGCCATCTCATCTTGGTGAAGAGGTAAAAACTTTGAATGATTCATATGTTGATGCTTGTGAACAATTCAAACTGAAGAAGGACATGGAGTTGAGCTGTATCTCAGAGCGAAGACAAGAAGTACGATCAGTTTTATCTGAAGCCCCTGTTAGATCACCTAATGGACCATATTACTGGATTTCTTCAGACTGGCTCCGTCAGTGGGCCGACAATGTTACTGCCCCGTAAGTGTTTTAAATTTAAATTTGTTACAGTTTCCTTCTTCTCTTATTCGTTTTCTGAGTTTAGTACTACATTAGGCATGTGAATTTAACACACACACACACACACACACACACACACACACATGTATACATATATATATATATATATATCCAGTGTTCTGATTTGGTTTATAGCTATCTATTGCTGTCATGTTAGTAGGTATCAGAAAAGCCCAGCACTTAATGATTAGATACTTTGTTACACAACATAGAGTGCACATATCATTTCTGCAATTGACATTTTTGCATTTGTTTTCCATAGTTTTATATTTGTATGTTTTACAGTGTTCTTGATAATTCGTCCATCCAATGCATACATGGAAAAGTCCCAATGTCAAAGGTCAGCTCCATGAAGCGATTATCAGCTATAGCTTGGACTCAGTTGTGCTCCAAGGTATTTGGTTATGTAATTTTTAATTTTATTCTTACCATACTTGGCTTTCGTTGCATTCCCTTGACTTGAGATTTTAGTTACTCTAAAATATTAAAGTGAATTTTAGGTGGTTTTTCATCCAAAAAGCATCTTACTAGAGTTGTTTTTCTTTATTGTCTTTATTTGATTTTTTGGCCTTTTTTTTTTTTGAAATAACCCTTTATATTTCTTTGCCTGTTGTACGTGCTCTTAATACATCGGCTTGGGGAATAAGTAGTCTGATCCTTTAAGATACTATTCAAAATGGAAGATCTTGAAATTCAGAGATTTAGCATGGATTGTGTTTTCATCTTAGTGATGGTGGATTGAACATGGAATAAGGGAAAAAGGTGATGCAATTATCCTTAATGTGGTGCCGGGGAGTGGGGAATAATTGTGGTTAACTTTTTGTGGGCGTGCCTGGAACTGATGCTTCATCAATGTGAGGCAATTTGATGCGATCAAGGTTATATTTCTTTAGCAGCGAGGAGAAACTTGATATGTCAACTCATTGTGCTTTTGAATTTTTTTCTTAGAAATTTAATATTATCTCCTTATATTTTGGAGATCGTTGAGTATTCCAGTTTTTCTCCTTTTTGGTTTCCATTTTGGAAATCGTAGAATTCCTACCTAATGTACATGTCCTGAATGCTCACGGTGAATCAGTGATGTTGGTGCTCCGTTACCGTCTTTCTCCATTTGTGGTTATGATTTAGTTAGTTAATTAGGGATGAGAGTCCTCAAATTTTGAGAGGCGAAGTAAAGTTTTGGAAGTTTTTTTTAGTGCATGCCGTGGTTTATTTTGTGAAAGTTTTTACTCGTATGCTATTTTCTCTGTGCCTTCGTGTTGCAGATAATTATTTTATGCAATTAAAACATTATTCTTCCTTTTCCAGTGGAAAATAATTTAGAAAATTAGAAAAGGTTGTATTTATTTAATTTTTTTCTTTCTTTCTTTTCAAATTGAACTAAATCTGGAAAAGGTCTACACTTCTTTCTAACATGTCTTTCTTTCTACTCACTTTTTCTGTGTTTTCCTGCTTAGTTCAGACAATTTTTATTTATACCGCCTTCCTTTTCAACTTCTCAACACTTTTGCAGTAATTAATTTACTGATGACGTTTTGTTTTTAATTAATAAATTCTTGTAATTCCAGTACAATGGGGGTCCAGAATTGTCTAGTCATGACCACTGCAAGGATTGTCTTATGGATGTGGCACGCACTCTTGTCTCTGCCGACAGCTACAGGGATCGCAGAACAATCATGAAACAAATTGCCGAAGATGTACTTGCAGGGAGGTGTGAAGATGGAGCGTATTTTGTTTCCAAGGCATGGTATGGCTGCAAAGCTTTTACGTTTTTCCTGCTCCAGATATCTGGAGATTCTTGTTTATTTACTGTGATGACGGAGCAAATTTTGCAAATTTTGCAAATTTTTTTTTTTAATTTTTAATTTTTAAAAGAATGGGGCAGATAGTCCAATATACAAAGAACTTCTATTCTGATATTAACGCCTGCTGCAGGTTGCAACAATGGCTGAAAAGAAAAATACTTGATGCTCCAACTGAAGCTGATGCTGGACCAACAGTTTCCATAAGGTGTCCTCATGGTGAACTTATGCCCGAGCAGGCTGTGGGAGCTAAGAGATTGCTTGTTCCCGAGAATCTGTGGCTCTTCCTTTACGGAGATGCTACAACAGTAAAACCTGATGATTCCATGGATTGTTCTACTTTTCCTTTGGATTCAAGACAATGTTCCCAGTGTTCTGATGAATTATCTGAAGTGGCATGCATGGAAGATTCCTTAAGGTCATTTTTATATTTTTCTTTAATGCAGAATGATACACGTGTATGATCTCTTACCTCTGTTGTTCTTTCTGCAGAATGGTGAGGCTCAAACAGCGCCAGAATCATGAAAAATTAGCCACGGGGAAAAGCCTTGCGCTTTTTCCTGATTGCAAGTATTACTTGGTACCATCTTCATGGCTTTTGATCTGGAGAAACTACATTAATGCCAGTGGCAAGATTGTTGTGTCATCAGTGAAACCTGAAATATTAGATGGCGCTATTGATTTGCTGAAGTGCGAAAAGGTAGCCTGGAAATTATAAACCTTGCAATGCCCTTTGTAATTGGTTTGTATTTTACTTCCTTCAATAATTAATTTTTTCTATTGCTATCTCTAACTAATGTGGATACCATTCAAATCTAAAGCCGATTGACGAAGCTTTATGAACTTTGCATTGTTTCCCTGATTTTTCTACCAATCCTATTCCAATCAAAGCTTGGGAGGAACGCTCGTTCAAATTTTGGCTGCTGATAATTGACACTAAGATAAATGAATGCCTATTGACAATTGAGACCTATTCTGGTCACCTGACTACTAGTTCTTAATGTCTTTACATTTTTTTTGCAGCATTCACTACTCGTAGAAAGACCTCCAGATCTCGTGTGGAGACGTGGTTCAATATTCCAAAAGTCTCCCGCTGTAAGTACATGAAACAAATATACGTATATGCTTGTGAATTTTCCTTTTCTGTCTTGAATAGTAGTGTTGCAGCTAGTGTTAATTAACTTGAGATCTAGATTATGACTAAAAATCGTTCATTTTCTTTCTTTGCCATGTGGAATGCTAATTAATTTCATTCGTTAGCAAATCTACTTTGTTCAACTTCCTGTATTTCGATTTATTTATGCTCTTTTTTTTCTTTTTTTTTTTTTTTACATGGACTTCAGACAGATGGGTTAACTGTCATTACTGAAAATGATTGGAAGTGCTTCTGTGAAGAATGGGGCGGTATTGAAGGGAAAGGCATATCTGCCAGGATTGAGTTTAGTAGTGCTGCAGGAAGTAATTTGAATGGTTCATTTGAAGAGATGCCAAAGGGTGAGGAGGATCTGATCCATCCTGACGAAGATAATGATGAAAACGAGACTAGAGTACCCCGGATGAGGACTTCTCCTGAGGTATTCTGAAACCTTGATTTGTTTTTACTTTGCTTTATTGAATTTGACAATGAAAAGCTTCCCAAATAAACTGGTCTGACCTGTGGGTCAGAAGTTTTATTCAGTTACCTTATGGAACTAGTTATTTATTTATTTTTTTAATGCCTGCATGCTGTACCTTCATCATCATCATTTGCTAAGCTGATATGCCTAATTTGTATGATGATTATACTGGAAAATTTTAGTGGTAACCTTGCTTTCATCATTTAAAATGGCATTTTTCATGTAGTTTTGTTATAGTTAACCAAATTATTAGCTATCTTTATTAATGTTATCACGGTTGTTGTGTTTTAATTATGCCAGATATGTGAGGTTTGCATTGGAGAGCGAGAAAGCTTGGAACTAATGAGGAAACTTAGTTATTGCAATGAGGATGTATACGTGTATTTTGTCCGTGGCAAGGAAGCTCCGAAATCAATTTTACAAGCATCTGAGACCACTTTTGATCCAGATCGCCGAGTTTCAAAACGCTCAAGGAAAACAAATTCTGGAAATCAAATAAGTCTAAAAGTTTCTGGCTCCACATCTGTATACCAGTTAAAGATGATGATATGGGAATCTTTTGGGGTATGCTACTTGAAATATGTGCCCTCATGTATGCATCCCTATAGGTGCACGTGCAGCCATGTACATGCTCCGACGCAATGATGACACAAAAATAAAATAAATTAATAAATAATGAAAAAATGAAACAGAAAGAAAGGAAAGAAAAGGAAAGAGAAGGGGAAAAAAAATCAAACATGTTAAATCTTCTTATGTTTTATGTGTTTTGTTCCCACTGTGATATTAGAACTACAATTTGTTGCAGGTGGTTAAAGAAAATCAGATACTTCACAAAGGTACACGGGTAATTGATGATGAATCTGCTACTCTTGCAGACAAGAATATATTCCCCGGAGATAAGCTTTGGGTAACCGATTCGGAAATCCATGAGAACCGTGATATTGCTGGTAATTATTCTGATTATTTTTTAAAAAAACATTTAAAAGAAAAGAGCTGGATTTTTCTAGTATAGCTTCTAAACGGTGAATTACAGTCACCCCAATAATTAGTTTTTTTTTTTTTTTTTTTTTTTTTTTTTTTTTTTTTTTAAAGAGATAGCTCTTTGCTAACACTGTATGTGACATTCAAAAAGAAAGACTATTGTGTGATGTATGTAATGGTTTTATGCTAGACTTGATGGTAAACTTTTATTTCATATTATGTGCTTGTATTAAACTGACAGGGCGTACTAAGTAAAGGGCAAAGGGTAAAAAATGAAATAAGATAAAAGAGTATTTTTATCAGGATAGATTTTAGAAATTTTCATGTCAGATCTGGTTATGAGATGGAAGTTGCTGATTTAGCTTTTCCTCTTTATTTGGTGGGAACTACGTCCTCCTCGTTTCGTACTTCCTGATTTGTGTTATTGATTAGAAGTATTGTTCTTGCTCTGGAAAATAGTCTCTACTTTTTGTCCTTTTTTCATTTTTTTGCTATGATAACAGATGAGCTTTCTGGCGAGAAAATGGACATGCAGCGTACTGAAGGGGGGTTTCATGGAACACTTTTGACCACAAATACTTCATCCCAAGTTGTTTAAGAAGCATGCTTTCGCTAGATAACTGTGTGTAATATCCGTTTTTGTAGATATTCTATAGGATCATTGATCAGGAAGCTGCATTTGGACAACCTGTATCTTAAGGTATGTTATTTAATTATCCAACTTCACGTCATATATGTCCTAATCCTAAGCAATAGTTTTATCTTTACGGTTGACGTGTTGCCTATTTTGTTTATTCTCAAATCTCACTTCACTGATAAACTTAAAGGAAGGTTAGTAAAATTCATTATGGTTGACATGTGAGATCTCTGGTGAAACATAGAAGACTTATATTTGGAAAATTCATCAACGGATTCTATAGTATATTTAAGGAAGGGTTAATCATAGAAACCTCCCCTCTATTTTGCTTTTTTTTTTTTTTTTTTTCATGGATAACCTTTTTCAAAGATTATATTTTGATGCCATGTGCCCTGATTTTATTTGCAAACCTGTCCCCATTGAATGGTAGAATTCGGAGACTGTTGGTTAGAGTCAAACTTCTTTTTTTGGATAGTTCTATTCTGTGGATTCTCGGGATTCCTGAGAAGCCTTTTAAAGTTGTCAAGCACACTCCGCTAAGGTTACCCCATGATGGACTTATCTAGCAAAAATTTTGTCGAATGCAATGTTTTCATACATCAGTGTTATCAACTCTTTGGGTAATCCCCATTTTAGCTATCGTTGACAATTTGCAATTGGCTTAACTACCAATAAAATCTTCTACAGGGATGAATTTTACTCGTGTCTTTTTGTTCATTTGCCCTTTTTTATTATTTTGTATCTTTTTCCTGCATTTTAAACTCCGAACAAAATCATCGGATGCTCCTTTTTACCATTCAAGTTACGAAACAGGTAGAAATAGTCAACAGACTTCTTGAACCTTAGCAGTGTCACTGTCATGTTAGCAGATTCAAATGAGATATATATATATATATATATTTATATTATATTTTGCTCACATGCATGGAGCTGGATTAGCATGCAACATTTTCCTAATTCTATTAGCTTTTAGATTTGTGAAACAAACTTTTGGGAAAGAAGTTTAATGACTTTTCTAATCGAAGACAAATCCAGCACTATTTTGGTGAAAAAAGTTCAAATCGTGATAATATGTTCTGCACATTCTGTTTTTCGTGTGCAGTGTAGTTATTGTGAGTTCTGGCATTTGGTGGAGCTTTTTACATTAGGTCGACACCGTGTTTGGTGTTCTCATATTTTTGTAGTGATGGATCCTGGTAGTTTTTTTTTTTTTTTTTTGGTTGCTAAACAATGTTGGTACATCTAGCACTGCATGTTCCTGAAGATTGTTTGCTACTTATCATAGATGGCTTTTGACTATATCTGCAGGTCGGGTTTATACATGTATGTGTACGCTTGTGTGGACTTGTGTCCTCTCGCATTAATAACTGCCCCGATTCTTGTTTTCAATTTATTCATGAAATATGACTGTATCTGAACTTTTGCGTACTTTCTCGTCTTGGGCAGAAGTGGGCGGTTGCTGCAGTGAGTATTTTTTAGCTTCCTCAAAGTTTCACAAGGCTGGTTTTGTTGTAAAGTAAAACGTAAACGAACTCGGTTCTCATCTGGAATGCAGAAATATAGAGTTTGTGGCGTTTCTGCATTGCTGGCTCTACCCTTTACAAGATATCATTTTGTTTGTTTTTTTGTTGTTGACAAGGGTGTCGCAGCTTGCTCTTATTCTGCCTCGTAGATTTTAAGTCTCTCGGCGTCGAGCATTTGTAGACACCAGAGTTTCCCTGCTCTGATGTTGTAACTGACCGTTTTACGTGTATATATTGATTCTCTCTCTCTCTCTCTCTCTCTCTCTCTCTGTCTGGAAAGAGGAATTGGTGATTTTGTTGAGAGTTCTCTCTCTTTGTACCAACCAAACTCCAGTTGAGTTTGAGATTATGTACCCACTTTTGCTGCTCATTGTGTGCCACTGAAGCGTTCTAATCTATTTTACTTCATCCTTTTCATGACTCCTTTTGAGCTTATAACTACCGTGTGGAGTGTGGAATGGTCACAACTACAAGAGAGTTTTTTTAGACATAACTCGAGTAAAAGGACACTGGGACAACCGCCAAGTGTGGTGATTTAGTGGTAAAGGGTTATTATTGGTGGGTCTGTGGATGCCCGTCTCCTGCCAGCCTAATATTTTGATAGTGTTTGGAATCAAGTCTTCACGTATCGTTGTCGTTAGCACATTCGATATGATTGCACATTTGACGGGTTGGGGTGATGTGCTTCTCGTTGAGAGGTAGGATCCGCTTGCAAGTCCTTTACCCAACAGTCCTGTTAGCATCTCAAGAATTCTTTTGGCAACGCTGAGTGTTATTGCTAATGTTATCCGTTGTCCCTCTAAACTCGTGTTTTTTCAGCTTAAAAAAAAAAAAAAAAAAAGAAGAAGGAACAAGCCAAGGTTGGTTTGTTATATATATATATATAAATATATATATAAGACACGCTTGATGATTGATGGATGGTTTTTCTTCAGCAATTATTTGTAGATTCCATGTACATTAGCCAGCACCAAGCCAAACCCATTTGAGGTTGGTAAAATAACTGTCTAAAATTGAAGTGAAAAAACAGAGAAATGACTTTTGCTTGTTCTTCATTAGTCAGCTAATGCGTTCTTCGTGTGTGAACCTGTAAGCTTATTGTATGTTTAATGGTTGTGGAAAGTAACCTAAAAAAAATATTTGATGGAGATGGAGTCCCTTGATGTGTTTCCTTATTCTTCATGAGAGATGAGACGAGACGAGATATTCAGATGAGATTCCAGCGTTTATGGCCGCGGGAGTCGTGGGCTCCTCGGAACCAGCGATCCCAGCTTACATCGGTCGGACCTTTGATCCTACGTAAAACCACCACCATCAAAACCATTCAAATCTTCCATAAGCCCCAAATCAATCATGTAGGAGAGAGAGATAAGAGTTTTGTTATGTATAATAGTTAGCTAGTAATATGATTGTCATGATACCTCAATCAAAATATCGTATCAGTTATAATATTATATCACATTAGTTAATTGATGTAAAATATGAGTCAAATTCCTTTCTATGACAATGTATTGTACAAGTAATGTACATTTCAACCCGCCAAATATAATTAAAATCACACTAAATTAAATATGCAAAAAAAAAAAAGAAAAAAAAAAGCAGTTTTTGATATAGATTTAACAACTTAATATTATAGCCCCATCAATAATTTTTTTTTTTCCAGATTTTACAGTAAATCTAAAAAAGAAAAAAAGAGGAAGAAGAAGAAAGAGATATCGTTGTGAGTGAAATGGCTTTTATCTAATAGTTTGGCAGAAAGATTTTTATCCTTTAGTTGGTCAATATAAATCTGGTATTGTACTGATCTAACCATTTAAAAATGTCAAATTTTCAACTAAGACTTCATGAATAGTTACGAATTATATGATTATTTATGTGCAGCAAGAAATAGTTGGTCATAGATGGGATTACTTTTCTCTATAGGTTTTTTTTTTAATAATTATTTTCTTATAGAAATACTTATCTCTTTAATCTTTTATTTTAATTGGGAGGAGGGTGCCTCTAAATATTAATAATAAATATATAAATTTATTGTTAGATTAAATCTGCAGCCACACTTAAAGATCCGTTTAACTTTAAACTAATACAAATTATGATAAAAAAAAAAAATGATTGTGTAAACTTACAAGAAACGTCTTCCCTATCCAAAACACGAAACAAGAATTTGACTAAACTTATTAGTTATTTTTTATTTTCTTTTATTTATTTGGTTTGCCATTAAGGTTAGACCTAGATTCTGATTTTCTCTGTTTTTTTTTTTTTTTTTCTTTTATCAAATTTCAATGAAGGTTTTAATTCCTTCTCTTCATTTATTAAAAAAAAAAAAAAAACCAATAATGAGAGAACAATAATCTCTTACGTGGGAAGCAGTGGATCTGGAATGTTTTCCAGGCTGGAAAGAAGTCTGTAAAATAGAAAGAGAGAAGAAATTAATTTATTAAAAAAAAAAAAAAAAAAAAAAGCTCAAGAGAGAACCAAATTTTGATGGAATTTGGATCTACTTGATCATGATGAAACCAAACCAATTAATTGCTTACTCTTCGCACACAATTGAAGATTGGCCTACAGTCTCTAGTTCATTCAGCTCTTCCTGCATCCAAAAAAAAAAATCCAAAAAAATCCAAAAAAAAATTTCCAAAAAAAAAAGAAAGAAAGAAAGAAAGAAATTAAGAGAACCCCATTTGATATATAATGAAAACAAATATGGGAGGTGGGTGATGAACCTGAATGATGTTGATTTGGTTATTGAGATGAGATATGGCGGCAGACAACCTATGTCTCCCCAAGAAAGTGAGGTGTGCTTTTGCCTTTTCTTTTGCTCGCTCTTGTGAAGAATGAACATCACTCCCTTGTTGATCTTCGTCATCTTCTCTCTTGTCTCTCTCTCCATGATCTCCGTCTCCGCCTCTTTTTATCGACGGTAACGATAGCGACGACGACGACGGCGACGACAACGGCGGCTTTGGTTGTTGTTGGTGAAGTTGTTGTTGTTGTCGTTCATCCATAGCCACCACCATGTTAATTCACCAAGCTCATCAACCTGGTTTAAAAAATGACCAAAGCTACATACATATACATGTGTGTGAATAGGGGGTGATAAAAAAAAATGAAAAAAAAAATAAAAAAAAAATAAAAGTTTTTGTGCAATTATATTATTGGTTTCAAAAGAAAAAAGGAAAGTGGGCCTTAGTTTTGCCCCCAACATGCTTAAAAAAGCAGCAAGGAGTGGACCACTGTAATTAAACAATTTTCCGAAGCAAGCCGAAGAATACAACCTACAAATAGAAAAATATGGCATGTCAATTAAAATGGAACTTATAAAGAGTTGGCAGACAGCAAACCAACCAACCAACCATTAGAGCATAACATATTTCCCATCCTCGTTTGGGTATTTGGAATTTTTAGATTTTGACAATTTTTCTCCCAATAGTTTTTTGTTTTTTGCGCCTCTGACGACGGATATGATTTCCCCATCTTTTAATATTATTTTTCGTTCGTCAGATCTGAGTCTTGATGGGTTGTTTTGTTTGTTTGGTTTCCGCTATTATGCAGGATTTGGTATTGACTTTTATGTTAAAATATTTTGACTCCATCGGAAGTTTTCATCTATTGTAAAAAAATTTTACAAAAAAAACTTTATGCGCATTCGAACTTAGTGTGCCAAGTTACTTTTCCATCGTTACACTTCAGCTTTCTTTTTGATCGACATGAATTATACTAGTAGAACCGGTAACATTTAAGGGTTCTCTTTTTATGCGGGGTTTTCTCAAAATTGGAGTTGCATTTCCTTTTTCAAACAAAAAATAAAAATTAGCTAAGAGTTTCAGATGTTGAGATTACTTTTTTTAGGAGGATAATTCAGGTTAAGACATAATTAAACAAATTTGAATCCGAACCAAATAATTTTCATTACACACTTAAAATAGAGCTGACTTTGAATATTTAATCCAATTTATTAAAGTCTTGACCAAAGTATGCTATAAACTATGGATAAAAACAATCTTTTTTTTTTTTTAATTAAACTAATTTGATCTGAACAAACAGAAAACCATAAAACATAAGAAAGCTCACATAATGAAACATAAACGAACTAATAAATTAACAAAACTCACAATTGTATCGATCTGAATAAAGTTTTAATTAAAATATTTACAATTAATGTTGCCACATTTGAATAAAGCTTTAATTAAAATATTTACACTTAATGTTGTCACACGTAACTTTTTTGTTTTTTGTTTTTTTTTCAATGAGATTTTTTTTTTCTTTTTTTTGGTAGATATGTTTGAGGTTATCTAGTGTAGACATACGTGTTGTGTTGAGCATTTTTTTGAAGTCAAAAACCACCCCCACTCACTTAGCCGCCATGCGCATTTGTAGTCCACGTGGTGGTGGTGCTTTTGACACAACAGCCACCTAATCCTTAGACTCTAAACC
>JAFMPE010107710.1:0-17678 GCA_024759925.1 Ficus religiosa | reverse complement strand
TTTTTTGTCTTTTTTAAAAAATTACTATTGAAACTTAAAAATCTTAAACTAAACTCATTCACTAAACACCCGCTTGTTCTTTGTTCCATTCACTCTAGATTTTCAGGTCTCTCACACAACCAAAAAGGTTGACATCCAAAAGAGACTAATTTTTTACCCCTTTTATTTTTTCAATCTTAAACTTCTAATCGTTGCTCAATATTCAATTTCAACAATCCTAAATTTGCGCCCCCCCCCCTTTTTTTTCTTTTTTTTAATTGTTACTGTATTCAAATATGTTCTCTGACCTGCCAAAAAACATTATACATACAGACATACATACATATATATATATATATATATTCCCTTGGAAAAAGAAGAAAAAGAAAAAACTAAAACTCTAATCCTAATCCTAATTGATTATTTGCAGAGAGACAGAGGGGGAGAGAGAGGGAGGAAAAAAAAGGGGGGGCCAAATTTTCGTTTTCGAAGGAAATTTTTTATTTACGCTTTGAATATTTGTTAACAAAGTCTTCAAGATTTCCAATTTACACCAAAAAAAAAAAAAAAAAAAAAAGAAGGAAAATTATGTACATTCTCCAATACATGAAACAAATCCAAAACCTAACAATCATGAAGAACCAAAATCCAAAAAAACCTCAGAAGCCACCAGCGGAATCGATTTCCTTCTTGTCGGAAAGAGCAAAAGAAGCGGTGGCTTCGAGATTCTTCCTTGCCTCGGCGAGCCTCTCGGCGATCTCGGCGTCGGTGTAGCCATGATCGACGAGCTTGTCCTGAAGTTGGACGAGCTTAAGCTCGATCTGGCGCTTGCGTTGGTGCTCGAGAATGTCCTTGTTCGGTTTCTTCTCGGAGACTCCTTCTCCTGCTCCTCCTCCTCCGAGTCGTCCATCTTCTCCGGCCTTGGCCATGGCGGAGATATTCTTGGGCTTGGCCAAGAACTTGTTGGCCTGCGTGTAGCCATTGCTGCCGGAGCCTCTCGAAGTCGGCAACCCCACACCGTTGTACATTGCTCCCCACTCGCACTCGCACTCTCTTGTTTTTCTTCAATTGAAGAAGAGAAGAGAAGTCTGAAAAAATAAAAAAATTAAAAAAAAAAAAAAAAAGGCTCGGGATGTCGTGCTTTTGGATATAAATATATATATATATATATATATAGGAAGAATTAGGATTGTATTAAGACTTGGAACTGGATTAAAATGTTAAGATTTTATTTATTTTTTTTTTTGAAGGGGAAGATTTTAAAATATTTTTAAATAAATAGTAAATCTCTGAAGTAAATATTAAATACTAAATAAAGCAGGTAATTAGTTAAAGAGAAATCTTAGTCCTATTAGAACGGAAATTGTTATCAGATATCAATTATACAAAATATAAAAAAAATGCCATGATTTTATATTAAACAGTAAATAAATTAGGTACTTAGTAAAGTTCCTCTTTAATATTATCTATTATAAATAATTTTAAAACATGTTATTTATTTTAATTATTCATTAAATTTTATCCCCCTTTTTTTTTTTTTTTTTTCCAAAAGTTTATATTTGGGATTTCTAATAAGGTCAAATTAGATCTAAATCCAAAACAAAAAAAAGGACCTAAATTACTACTAAACCATCTGTTGTCAAACCAACACATCCGTCACGTATAGTGGATGATCTTGATTTGAGTTTATTTTTTCGTGGTTCTATTTATCTTCACTAAAATCATGAATGCACCCACCAACATCGATCGGGTGGATCTACATGCTCTCTGGGAAAGTGAATCTTGAATTTTTGTATGAATGAGATTTTAGTATTCCATAATAAAAGCATTAAGCATTATGAGGTTCTTTTAAAAGGGTGATTTTGTTCACACCCATCTCTTAATTCTTCATTTCCCTTTTTAAATAAATTTCCATTTTATAATTAAGAATGGTATGCAATTTAAGAGGAGATGTGGAGAGTTATGAGTGTATGCCAACAGAACCACCTTTTTAAAACATTATTTTTTTTAAGAAGAGGAAGAATATTATTAAGAACAAGAGGAAGATAATTATCAAGAGAAAGAAGAAGAAAAAAATAAAAAGATTGGCATGAGATGTAGCCAAAAAAAAAAATGTACATTTTACTTCTTTTTCAAGAATTTTTTAATAGGAAAAAACTTTTTTTTTCTAATTATATTTGTTCTAAATTTTGTTTCTATAATTAATTTAATTTTAATATTAGAGAGGGGCATGAGAGGGTTAAATTAAGCATTACAATATTAGTATCTATAAAAGTATAATTTTAAAATCTTTATTAAAAAAATTAATTAGAAATGATCATTTATAAATTTTTAGGTGAGAAAATAAAAATTTTTTTGGGTCCTTTTACAAAGTTAAACCGCTCTATATGCAAATCCCACCTAATAGCCCTAAAAACGACACAAGAAAGCAGAAATAAGAAGCTAAAGGTTGAATTCCCTCCCCTTTTTTAGCACTCACTAACGATAGCAAATAAAAACATGAAAGAAAATGAGAAACAACAACATAAAAGGAAATGACATATTTATTAACACCTCTCATTTTTTTTTTTTTTCATCCACTTTTTAAAATCACTTACTATATTAATTTTAAAATTAAAAAATTACTTGTTACATCCTTTAGTTTTCCCAAAAAAACCTTATAACTAAATTGTTTGTCTTCTTCTTTCTTCATGTATTAAATCTAAACCACTACACAATTTTTTTTAAATATGTTTTGTTTTATTTTTATTTTTAATTTTTTTCTCACGATATTTCTTTCTTTTTTTCTTTTTAGATATCCAATAAAAATTCATCACTTTATATTTGAGATAAAAATCTATGAACTTATTCTTTGATATACTTCTTTTTGAAATAATAAAAACTTGAGGATATAAAATATTAATGAAACTGAATATTCCACAAGCATGATTGAAAATGCTATAAATTTGATTAATACATTTATTAGATAATTAAAAAATCTCACAATTCAGAGTTTACATGAATTGCTAATCATTTCTGTCAATTATTTATAAAATAAATAACCCATCAATTTGATATATTTGATTATATATCCATATTATGCAGTGTTGTGTTTTTCATTTGTTTGTTATTTTTTAAGAAAACAAAAAATTAGTTATAACATGAAACTTTAAAAACTATTGAAAAACAAGAAAAATAACAAACAAAACAAATGAATCTTCTCTTAAAAAAAAAGTCTCGTGGAAATGAATTAAAAAAATAACAACAAAATGGAACATTTAGAAAAAGTACAGAGATTTAGACTGTAATGAGAGCAGAAAGAAAAAAGATAATGGTTTTCTGGAAAAATTAAAAAAATGGAACAAGAAGTTATTGAATTTTAAAATTAATATGATAAATAATTTTAAAAAATGGGCGGCAAAAGTAAAATAGGAGTGTCAATAAGGAAAAGTGAGTCCAGTCGATGTTAACGACAACAAAAATAAGCAAACGACAAGATAGCAAATTAGAAAACGGCAGCAAATGCAAAAACGATGAAATTTAAATGAGACGAAAAAAAAACACACACACACACACGTACACGCTAAACCGGAAGACAACATCAAAGTCCAAAACCATAAACAACACATGAAACTACAGAAACGTTAAAAACGACGATTAAATGGAAGCAACGGCATGGTATGGAGAAATCTCCATTGGCAGGAGAAAATAACAAAAGAACGATGGGCAATTCCTTAAGAGCTAAATCCAAAGCCGATAAACATAATGAACAGAAATCCCAAAATACGACAGCACGGTAATACAATAGCTTTGCATGATCCCATGACAGAAAACTACAAACATGATCGGAATTAACACATCATCTTATGTTCAGCAGAAAACCTGTTGTCTTCATTCTTCATGAGCACTGCCCGACTCGCACACAGATGGTTCAACCTCAAATACTTTACAATATACTTGGGTCGGCCGCGAGACGCCATGCACTGAGACAAGAACTGCCATTCCCGAAAACTTGCCACATCCAAACCCGATCATAAGCTGAATAACAAAGAAAAGAAAAAAAAGTCAAGACAAGGAACAGAAATAAATAACCTACTGGCCTGTTTGTTTAAACTAAAGGTTGCTAACGAAACGTACCATATGCAAACCTCAAATGACATAAACTAAGAGAACATCAGTTCCATACTACAAATAATGTAGATTTTGCAAATTTTTAACCGAGTCACTTACCCTTGTAGTGTGACCACAAGACTATAGCATCAAACTCGGTGCCTAGCCCGATCATCATAGCCTCTTTCGTTGTCATACCTTTTCCTCTCACTTGACCTCGAATCATCATATCTTGCTCTCTTGGAATAATCCTTTTCTCTATCTCTATCCCTATCAACATCTCTACTTCCCCGTTCTTCATCCCTTCTATGGCTTCCATGGTATTCATCTTCATCAGCTTTTCCGTGCCTTCTATATTTATACTCATCTCCTTCTTCATCTCTTCCATGCTTTCTCCCTCTATGCTCCTCTTCACTCCTAGCGTGCCTTCTATCTCCTCCACGCTGTTCGTAATCTTGATCTGTCCTCCTAACACTATGATGTGGTTCATCATCCTTTCGGTAAGTTCTACCCTTGCGCTCATCAGTCACTCCATCATGTCTTCCACCTCTAGCCGATCCTGAGTATCTCTTATCACTCTTGCTGTGGTATTCATCATCACTCAAATCACTTCTTTCCTTCTTTTTTTCGCCACCAGCAATTCCAACAGATTTGAAGTCCTCTTCTGGATTTGTCCTCCCAACTCTTCTGTTCATATCAACTTGGTGCCGACTCTTGCTTTCACTGGACTTATTGTGTTCAGGCTTCTTGTATTCATAGTCACGACCACCACGTACATGACTCCCATTGTTTTTTCCACGAGAATCATCACTATTATCGAAATCACGATCATTGGAATTATCTTCATGAGTCCTACGGCTACCATGTCTATTCTTTTCGTTCTCAATTCCAGTTATTTTCTTTTTCATCCTATTATCCGGCTCTGATTCATCCTCAGAATCATGTCGCTTGCTGGTTCTTAAATTTTGCTTCCCCTTTGCAGTTCTACTCTTCAGCGAGCCTTCATCAGAACTAGGATCATCATCTGAGTCATGCCTCCTATGAGATCTAGTGTATTTCTCTTGCTCTCTGGAATGCTCCTTCCTTGCATCATCTTCACTAGTAGCATAATCAGTATCGCTATCATTCCTCCCACTTTTCTTCTGCTTCTGGGCAGCCTTATACTTCTTGTCTTCATCGTTACTTCCCCTACGAGTAGGCTGATGCTTCTTTTTAACTGCTTTCAAATTTCTGGCATCGTCATCTGTATCCGAAGAATCATGACTAGAAGGAGAATCAGATTCATAACTGGAAGAGGAACCAGATTCATCGTCAGCAGCAGAATCAGAACTAGAATCTGAATCTGAATCATCACTATAACCTCTTTTGCTTTTCTTGTGTTTCTTTGCAACATGTTTCTTGTCAGCATCAGTATCAGAATCTTCAGTATCACTTCCCCTACTACTTTTCCGATGCTTCTTTTTAACAGCTCTTGAATTCCTGGGACTGCTATCTGTATCGGAAGAGTCATCCCCATGTCTCCTCTTTCTACTTTCTTTCTTCCTGTCCCGCTTAGATTCTTTGGTATTCTTTACCTTATCATCTTTTTCAGATTTCTGATTCTCCTCCGTACGCTTCTTCCTTCCGAAATCTCTATCCAAAAAAGCATGTTCACTTTTTTTATGCTTGCTATCATCATTCACACCACTTTTCTGACCATTTCTTGGTTCATCATCAACCTCCTCAGCATTTTGTTCATCAGGTTCAGATGCACGTATGCCAAGAGCTGCTCTTAAAGTTTCCATCTGCTTCTCCTTTCTGGCAGCTATTTGGTGGGTTTGAGTATCTGAAACTCTGTTCAAACCAAAAAACAAAAAATAATCAAGTAACATTCCAAAGTGGCAGCGCCAAATTAATAATGTGTTAACAAGCATAAAATACCAAAAAAAAAAAAAAAAAAAAGATTAAAGTGGCTGGACATCTTCTAATTACATATCAATAATACCCCATACTAGTTATGGGAATACTATAGTCACTTGGCAAAGGAAAATTTTACTAATCATTTTCTTTTCATCGTACCAAAAATGTCACAATAAGGAAATGGAATTTTCAAACACCTCCTACCTTGCATGCATACTATAATAAAGTCTAAACGATCACATGCCTATTGGCGATGTGTAAATTTATAAGTAACATGGTACTATTTGGCGTTATAAGTGCAAGTTATATGAAACATAGAAAAACGTTATATTAGAACAACAAAGAGAAGTTGGAAGTGCCCTTCTACAAGAGTGCCGGCTACTAGCCCTATGTATGTAATACCAATATACCACGTGCTTTTCCAATCCAGAAAATACTATCATCATAATTTTACCAATACCATATTGTGACTACTCAAAAATTGGCATTAATTTTCAAATAAGAATACTTTAAACAAATGCTTAAATTTCACTTATAATCCTTAAGTAACAAAGTTCACCTAATTTTGCAACCCCAAACTTCAATTTTTTGCTGCCCACCATTCTAGACAATTTTCATGGAATTTGTCAAATTTCCTACAGAATTCTATCCAAAAATCAACGGAACGCAAAAAAGGGGCAAGATTTCTAAACCTAGGGATTGGAAACAAATATAATCAATCCAAACACTTCAAAGAGCAAGGGAATCTCACTTCTTGTCGACGACAAGCACGCCACTATCGCCCGAAGCGGCCTCCAGAGTCCTGCGAGCCTCGGCGAGCTTCTCGGCGATCTCGGCATCGGTGTAACCCTGATCGATGAGCTTGTCCTCGAGCACGACGAGCTTGATCTCGATCTGGCGCTTGCGATCGTGCTCCAGAATCTCCTTGTTGGCCTTTCTGGTGACGCCGGCCGTGCCCTCATCGGCCTCGAAACCCTTGGTGTTCTCCGCAACTTTCCCGACCTTCGGCTTCACGAAGAACTTGTTCGTCTGGATGTAGCCATTGGTCCCGGACCCTCTTGGGGTCTGCAACCCGATTCCGTTGTACATATCGCTCTCTGCAAAACACACCAAAATTCACAACTTCAAAGCTCAGAATACAATGAAATTTGTGGTGAATTTCCGTTTTCTTTTCGAATTTTCTCGCGATTGAAAGAAGAAACGAAATCAGAGAGAAATTTTCCCGGAAAATCGAAATCGTTTACCTTGTCAAATTTTAGGTTTTCCAGAAAGGTGAAAGCCTTAGAAGAACCCTAAACTGTCATTTGCCTTCAGAATTCTGATATGTATGCCCTTGTCCGGTTTGTGCCCTTTTGATTGGAGTTAATTGCTTTTAAATATTTACATTTACATCCCTTGGCTCTGATGTTATTACAATTACACTCCCGCGTTGATATTATGCCGACAAAACACTTTCACGCACAAGTCAAAACGACACGAAGGGATTTTTTTCTTTTCTTTTCTTCTCTTTTTTTTTTTTTTTTTTTTTTTGGCTAAAACACTGCGAAAGGCAGTTTAGTTAACAAAAACTAAACTGAAATTCAAATGGAAATTTTCAGTAAACAAAAATAATCATTTAGATTTGCAGATTGACTAATTTTTAATGGCTTTTTGTCAAAAAAAAAAAAAGAAAAAAGAAAAAACAAATTAAAAATTTATCTACAATTCATGCTATGTGGTGATAAATCCTCAAATATTAGGGTCATCCATTTTGTTTTCTAAATTTAAAAACTCTTATTTTAAAGTTATAATTTTAAATTACTCTCACTTAATCATGTTTATTATAAGTTTGATTAAAAAAAAAGATAGGAAAAAACGTGAATTAATCTTGTTAAATTTTTTTTTGTTAAGATTTTTATTAGAACAAACAAAAAAAATATATATATACCACTTGACTCTTTTTTTCCTGCCTGAATAGATTTTCTAAATTTTTTTTATCTTTATTCAATTAGTAATTATTGCATAAAATAAATGAAATGTGAAATTCGTAAGTAGTCTACTTCCTTGAAATGATTAATCCCCTTACTTAATTAAAGTAATAAATAAAGTAAAAAGAGTACCTTAGAATTCATAAGGATTTTAACATAAATTCCACCATAGAAGGTTGTGACTGATCCAAAATTCAACAATAAATTAAGAGTCAAAGTAACGGGGGGAATTTTCACTTTTTTTTTTTTTTTTTTAAACGATCTCCAAGCCAATACAAACAAATAATTGTTTTTCCTCTCGCATTCTATATGGTAAATTAATATTAAAAAAAGTCATTTGTAGTGTGGATATATATATATATATATATATATATAGAGAGAGAGAGAGAGAGAGAGAAACAGGTTTTGAGCTCTCAACATTACAATATACAATTCCCTATTTGTTGACATGAATACAACAAAACAACTGTGACCAAGAACCTGAATTTGTCCAGCATATTTTTTAGCCATATCAGTGGGCACAAACTCAAATTTACCACCATTAAGAGATTTGTAGCCTGAGATTTCTGTGTATACAAGTTTCTCTTCATCTCATCAGACAATTATTTGGCTTTTTGCTGCCACCAGTTCTTCTCTCTTTTTTTTCCCTCCATTCAAAAATAGTAGTGTGAAATTTGAGAACTAGAGGCCAACCCAGTACGACCGTCCATTGGCGTTGTGAATGGGTGATGCGCTCGGTGATGTTACACCCCACTCGTACCAAACCTGCATCACAATCCGCATAAAACCAGACAAATAGAACATGTCAAAAATAAAAATTGATGTGAACCAATTCACTAATTAAAAAGTTACTAGTTAACTATATCACTTTTTCCTTTTCTGAGACTCGATGAAAACTTCACCTTGGTTGGACCGCAGCAGCGCCAAAAATGCACGTCAAGATGAGAACCGGGATTTACACAGACTGGCATCCTTAGCGGGAAGAATATGGCAAACCTGAATAATATGAAGGGTGAAGAATGAAGCTGCAGTTGAACATAGAAAAAAAGACAAGCCCAAAAGACATTGCTACGACCGGCAAGTTTTAGATACATTGCTTATCGAGTATTTAGGCGCATAACCAAAAGGAAGAAAGGGTAAAATATAAGCCAGGAAGGATTATACAAAATTACAAATTGAACGCTAAACGGATGAACAGTGAATTTTCTAACAGATCGCAGGTGCCTACATACAGGAAAACAAAGCTTTTTACACTAACAACAGTTGACATGCACGAGTGAATGAAAAGACGAATGTCCTACCAACTGAACATGTTTGGCGTTGCTGTTGACGGTTCAATACCAAGATGGACATCTTTGTATAATACTGCATCAAAATAACCAGCAAAGCCTACAAGTGCAGGAAACATGTCAGACATTTCTGAAACGAAAATGTGTGCAGATGAATTCTGTATTTTTCTGGACATAGTTTCATTTACATGTTTTGCATTTCAGCTTCTTGACAGAATATATTATGAATTATATAAGACCATCGTATAAGTAATCTTCAGATATGTCCTCCACATAAATAGTCACTGTAACAGATGGGCTCAAGAAGTAGTGGAGCATCTAGACACCGGTGGATGGATTTTTGATGCGTAGTCATCTACTGTAAATTTTCTTCAACTTCACATTTCAAGGAAAGGAAACTTAGAAACGTCATTCTAATCTCCTAGCTCTACTGGTAAGCCCACAGACCACAACCTCTGGAATTCAAAATGGATCCTCAACTTGAGGAGTAACAATACCAAGCGTTTTCACACACCGTTCAGATTATATTCTGACATGCCTCTCTAACGTATGGCATTCATATACCTACAACATTATATAATACAAGCAACTTTTACCCAAGTATGTCCCTCACCATTCTCCACAACTACACATCAAAAGCTTCTCTGTCTGTTGCTTCAGTCTAGTTTCTTCCCTCTAGATCAATGTAAAAATCCGAAATAACATTTTGAACGAGAATTCGTAAAACAAGAACAAAATAGTCAAATTCAAGACTAAAGAAAAAATTCTTACATTCTAATACAAGCTGGCATGACAACACAGGAATATAAATCAGATTATAAGAAACACGAAAGATAGCGATAATAATAACAACATTCAGTAAAAAAAAATTTCATAAAATGCAGCTTCTTCCGGAAAGTTCTAATTCAAAAATATATCAATGCCACCACATACCATGAACCATAGCTGACCCAGTATCACTGGGTATTTCAAAGCGCAGCTTTTTGTACCGATGATTGCTTTTGTCCGGTGAGCGATTTGGATGCGTGAATGTGAATACCTGTTACGGTGGAAAAAGAAGAAGAAGAGATACACGAATCTCTGATTAAAGCTAGAAGACAGTTCCATGTGTTCTAACTTCATAGCCTACTTTAACGATCTAACTAATATAAAGCAGATGCGTAAAATCCTAATAATTTTTAACTTAAAAATAAACCATGCAGAGGGAGGAAAAACTCACAGGTTGAGTAGGAGCCAGCCTTGCAACACTGTGCAATTTAACAACATAAGCAGTTTCGAAATGTGTAAGATCTTTATGGGACTTCACCTGTAACATAATTCACCATTGTTAAGTAGTTGAAATACAGTGTGGTCGCAAATTTTCAGCACAAAGAGAAGAGGCTTACATCATTGTACAGCTTTAAGGCTGTAACTGGTTGGATGAAACTTGTGTACCTGGATGAAAGATGTGTACGGATTAAAGTTGCACGTTTCATTTCATAAAACAACATTCTCAGGAGTTACGAATCCTAGAATTTTATGCTCCGAAGCAATTTATCATTACTGATTGTATATGTAACCAACAAGCAGAAGAAATCAGAATAGCCCCAGGAAAATTATACGTACGATGATGGTATTGAGATTCCATCTTCTTTCAAAAACCTTTCGGCTCCATCAAGACATTCAGGAGACAGCTCATTGTCACCAAAGGAACCCAGCAATTCGCTAACCTAAAAACATTTGAAAGGCAGAGAAAATATCAGCATGGTTCCGACGTACACAAAAACAAAAATAGTTATTAACCAAAATAAGAAAAATATACCAAAATGTCTGCTTTCTCAGGAGCATTCCAGTGTCGCATATCACAGGAAACAATGGTAACAACACTTTCCCACCCCTCTAGTTTAATCAAGCTCTGCCCAATAAACATATTGTTACGCCAAAAATGAAATACAATCGAAAGAGAATTTCAGTAAATTTTGCAAGGAATCACATCCATGTTATGCAACTCACATGGAGGGTAACAACTGCATTTGGATTTTTCTCAACAGCATAAACTCTGAGCTTGCGCCCAGTTTCTTCAGCTGCCTATAAAGAACAGGAGGATAAAAATCAAATAATGAGAATCTAACACTGGAACATGAAGAATGCACTCCATGCGCAAACATATAGTTCACAACCTATCACACAGAAATTGAGAGACTAACCTGTAAGGATGCCCTCACAAGAGGTCCACGCCCTGCTCCTACAACCATCAATACCTTCCCAAAGATGAAAAGTACCAAGTTAAAAACCATGTCCTCAACCAAAAATGTTTTTGAAAATTTTTGAAGCACCAATAAAAGGTTATGGGCAAAAGATGACAGCAATACAAGCAGGTAAGGTAGCTTACTGTTGTAATAGCTGATGCCTCTTCATCAGGAACCCTGTCCAGTAAAGCTTTACAGACTGCCCTTTGGTACTAGAAGATTCAAAATACATGATAGCAATTTATAAGTGTTAAACAATACAGGGAATAACAATTACTTTCAAAAAAAAAAAAATAAATAAAGGAAGCTATTGATAAGCAAATTTCCCAGTTCAATTTTTCATTTTTCTCGCACAAAAATCAAAGAAAATTTGCTGCATTCTCCCATATATTTTACATAAAAACGGTAAACAAGTTAAGCCCACATGTAGTTAAAGTAGAAGATGATCATACATACAGGGGAAAAAATATCCAATATACCTGAAGGTACTTCATTGTATCCTTCTCGAATGTCTCATAGGTTTGAGCCTCTAGATTATCCATGAGAGGCTGCATCCAAACACCAAAAGTAAGCAAACTTGTAATCAGAAAAATAGTGGATTGAAAATCTGTGAAAACCACAAAAATTGTAAGATTATACTAAAATGACGTTAATGATTGTTTCTCAAAAAAAAAAAAAAAAAAAAAAAAAAAAAAAAAAAAAAAACTAGTAAAAGGACAATAAAGAAAGAATCAGGCGTATAAGTGCACCTGTAAGGGCGATTGCAGAAAATCCCTATATCCAATCTGGCACAAGAAATGGCAAGAGTTACGACTAACAAATGACAGATAGCTCTAATTTGTGCAGATCCCTGTGCATATTTGTGCGTACTCATTTCAGAGAGAGAAAATAAGCATACCCTACCTCAAAACGCTCTTGCTCAGGGAGGGGATCCATCTTTTGGTAGAGATAACCAATATAATCCAAATAAGACCTCAAAGGATGTCTCTCCACACCTGAAAAAATTGTTAAGAAACTTAGAAAACAAAAGAAAAATAGAAAAATGGCACGCCAATAAAGACTCAGATTTAAATTATTTAAAAATTAAATTTAAAAAAAAGGGTTAGCCTGAACTGAAACTGAGAACTTACGATCAACATTACTGTTACTCTGATTGGTAGCTACGTCTGAATTTGATTTTGCCCTTTGGAGACTATGCACAGCTTTCCCAGATATAACGATCTAAAGAGATTTCAAGCAACAGAAATTAGTAGAGCTACAGGATAGTAATTGTGAAATTGAGCAAGTGCCAAACATAATTCCAATTAAGGCCAGTTAAGAACACTTAACAAGTAAAAAAATTGAAATCAAAGAAAGAGAAAACTGATGATGAGATTCTAACTAACTTTTACACAACTTACTCAGGATAAGTAGAAAAACTAGATCCTTTCACAAAGATACAAACATCTCATCACAAAAACCCCTCCTGCCTAAGACTTGTTTTGACGACAGAATCAAATTAGAGACACCAAAACCCAGAATGATCCAGCAAACCCTCGATGAAATCTACCCAACTATGAATAAAAATTCAACTGATAAATCAAGAACAAGAGATTTAATCCTTCCATGGAGTAGATACAGGGTTTGCTTATATTATATATAAAGTTCAGTAAAGGGAACAAAATTCCACTAGGAACATAAGAATGCAGGTAAAAGCTTCTTCATAATACCTGTATTGAATGATTGAAACATTCAGTTATTAGTTTCTGGTGGCGCTTTGACAGGCATGGATAACCCCTTGTGTTTGTTAGAAAGGACTGTCAAATTGGTAATCGTACTGTTATAAATCAAGGCAATGACACAAGCAACAAGAAGTAAACCTTTATAATATAGAATACTCCTCAGCATATATTTACATCAGTATTAACAAGGGCTGCTCGAACAGACTCTCCAAACCAACGTCCAAGTGAGTTTGCTGAAGGCAACGAATTCCTAACGATTAGAAAAATAAAGAATAAAATTAGGATCACAAATGAAATTCTAGCACAGAATCCTTTAAAAAGTTACTCTGAAGTTCAGTCAAATTCTAATCAAGAATATATCCTAGGTTTGTTCAACTCACTGAATGTCAAGAGCAATCGATAAGCGACTGTGATGTTCGCAAAGTAACCGAAATGAATTCCAAATCTCCCAGGAATCAATCTGCATGGAAAAACAGAGAGGATAAAGTTCATTTTCTGTTCCTATAATGCACTTGCAAAGTAATATAATTCATAAAATGCAAGCTGCAGGATAATAAGGCCCGTACACAGCATGGCAAATGTTGAAGTTGCAAAGAAAACGAAGATAAGAGTTTCATACAATCAGAATTAGACAATTTGACAATCAATGTTAAAAATAAATAGGAAGGAACTTAACTTACCCAATGATCTGAATTTGTTTCCATGGAGTCGTCATCATTTTTCACCAGTGGAATCCTAAGCCACAACTGCAAGAATGAAATGATGAGGACACCAAAACAAAGCTTTCATGTGTCAACTGTGATTTTAAAAATGAAATAACAAGTACAGTACCTGCATGCTATTTAGGTTCTGTAAAATCTGATTGACACACCTAGCATAATTTGCACAGGACTTTCCCCTAGGAGTTGGAAGAAGGCATGCCTGCAGTATGAGTGCATATTAAACCATGACTTCTTAAGATATGAGGAGCTTAGACCTGATATGAGTGCCTTATAGGACGCAATAAGAGACTTCAGTATTAGACTGATGCATCTTACATAAAAGACAAAGATACATATTTCACATCAGAACTTCATAGTCTTTCACATTTTAGTTGTGGCAACTGGAAAATGGGAGAAAAGAAAGTTATAGTTGTAAAGAACATTGAGGAAAATAGCTTCAAAATTGTCTTTTCATGTCACCACAACAGTAACAAGCAACAAGCAGAGGTAATATAATGACTTTCTTGTGTAAGAACAGAAGATTTTTAGGTGGAACCAGAACCAAAAAACTTTTAGCCAATCAAATTCTGAGCTTTCACAGCAACTCTCAAGTTAAAGAATTCATCAGTTAAAATTACCTAAAAGTTCACGTTTCACTTCGATGTATAAACTCCAATATGCCATTCAAATTATAATAAACACTTAAAGTGTACAACACATTATAGATGTATAAACTCCAATATGCCATTCAAATTATGATAAACACTTAATGTGTACAACACATTATAGGTATAATACCAAATATTAACGGATTACCATGCCAAAAATTAAACAGTCAAAAAGAAAAATACTGCTAAGGTCTAAGAGCTAAGGCAATAAAATAATCCACACTGCATACCTGCAGGGAGAGGTGAGAAGCCCATGCAATCTCTTGCTTCAAAGTGGTTTCAGAATCCAACCGAAGTACCTCATCCTCTGAATCAAGGTCAATCCATGAGCTAATTTTTCCTGCACAGAGACAACAAAAACCAATTGTTAAGATACAAGAATGCAAGAATATCTAAAAATTACATATAAAAAGAAGCTTGCTACTGCTAAATTCATGGAGAAACAAATATTTCCTTGGTAAAAGCAAGTAAATACAACTATGCTAAGCATAAAATTCAATAGAAGAATGTTGATATGACACAGACTCGGCAACACCAACCAATTTGATCCAACTAGCTCAATGCAGTTCATTTCTTGAGGCGATAAATTCAGCTTGACAAATGGAGGGTTTAGTATTTCATTCCAGATTTTGGCCGGTAACCTCATGGAACAGGCCTCGATTTGAATTTTTGGCAAAAAGATAAGAGAGTTCAATTGAGCACACAAATTAGTGAACTTGGGAATTTAAGAAAATGGGATGAAATGGCCAATTGTTAGAACTTTGACTATGCATTGACAAGGGAATTGTTTATGGTCCTTTTAGAACTGTTAAAATGGCCTCCAAACTAAAAGAGATTTCATGGGAAAATCCAGCTCCCATCACCACTTGGTCTATGATGCTGTTTTTGGCCCAAGGTTACTGATTTTGTTTTCAGTGGAATTGGAGAATTTAGAGCAACCGATCAGGCATTTTCTTACCATTAAAAGCTAGCACCTTCCATACAGCTAAAAGTATCCACTCTAGCCAAGCACATATCAGATGGCAATTAAATTAATTATTCAAAACCCACTACTATAACACAAACAGTTTGATTTCTTGTGATAGCTAATCAGAGCTCATTCGCAAATCAGACAAACATTTTAGATTTTCTTTTGAAAGTGATTGTTCAGGAAACACAGTATGAATTTTTTTTCATTTACAAACAAAAAGAGATACTTTTTACATACATTTTGTCTGCAGAAAGAAAAGTACAAAAGAGAACCCTTAAGTTCAGTTCTGAAAAACAGAACTCAATGTGCATACATATACTCAAATGAATAAGAAGTTGCAACTAGACAAAGAATTTCTCCATGTTACTCAACAATACAGGACGGGGTACAAATACAATGTCTGAGTTCAAAAAAAATTGACTCAACTCCCAAAGGTTCATACCTACAACATGGCTGCTCCATTGAGAAGGGCTTAAAACTAAGTCTGATCCAGCAAATGGAAGAACACCATATTCACCACTTTCTTTTCGCACCAAGCTCGGCCGATAAGAAGGATTCATCTGTACCATTTAGTAAAATGCATACAATTACATTGGTGCTCCAGTACCAGTATACAAGATTTTTATGCTGATTTAGATAATAGCATCAAGTATTAAAGTATTTAGAAAAGTGTCCATGAAAGTAAATCACGAAGAGGACAAATCTAGGCATATGAAGCCTGAACTATGCATGTACCAAAGACATGCGCAGTTACATCCACTCTGATTACAAGAGGACAAATTCTAATTACCAATTTCTGTGCATTTACGTGACATGAGGAATATCAAACTAAAAAGCACCAAAAAAGGCAAAAGATTTATAATCCATCCATTATTAAATTCAACAAGTGGAAAAGTGGAAACACTTTTTCATAGGATCCATCACTTCTGCACATCCAAAGGTACCGTGCAAATATGTTAATATGATAATGTGATGCCCGATAGTCTAATATGTAAAATTCAATGATGATGAATGTAGTTAGTAGCATTTGAGTTAAGCCAAAGAGTCGAGTAGCTCCACTACAAAGGCCACTGACAAGCATTGCTATAGGTGAGCTTACTGACCATTCACATAAAGAAAACAGCTCTTGAGCTGATATGCGACTGGCTAATTGGCCACCAACACACATAACTAACCACACACGCGCGTGCACAAAAACCCAGATAAGCACATAGTGGCTAATCTTGGAAGCTTTCATACCAAAAACACATAGAGATCTCATATTAACTATCTGTCATAGGGCAAGTTTTGCAGGAAGGAATTTGAAGAGCTTCCACAACAAAAAGCACACGCCATACCAAGAACTACAAACATTGCCATCTATTCATAGCTCGAATTAAGGTTTCTTCGTTTGAAGTTCGAAAACAAAAGAATTAAATTTCTGCGAGCTAAAGTATCAGATCTATTTTCACAAATAAGACGAAAATCCACTTATCATAAACTTACGAACAACAAAAAAACGTTTTAAGAATAACTTCACATGAATGTAGTAAGTAGCCCCGGAGCGAAGCCTCGTAGTGGAATAGCTTCACTACCAAAAGACCGCTTACACAGCATTGCTGTAGGTGAGCTTACTGACCATTCACATAGAAACCACAGCTTCGGAGCTGATATGTGACTGGCTAATTAGCCACCATACAAAAAACATAATCACAAACACATATACATACACATAAATGCATATACCTACATATATAGGCAAATGCTACATGGTCTGAGATAACTACATTCCTTGTTTCTACACAGTTTTCTGACGCCATTGTTACATAAAATAAATATAGCGTACTTTTACGTGCTATGGTGTAGGACGTTCCGATGAATTTTTGTATTCGAGCACAGATACACCAAATTAGCGATGAATTTTAGAGTTCAATCAATGAAAAGAGCGTCGAACAAATGAGAAATTGCAGAATGAAAGGAATTCAGGAGACGAACCAGAGGAGCGAGAACGAAATCGAATCCGCCATGGGAGAGATTGGAGGTCAAGAGCTGAGGCATGTCATCGCTGAACTCAGTCTCAACTCCACAGTAGCGGGACTCGCTCTTGTCCCCTGGCCTTTCCCCTAGCGGCATTTTTGTTCTTCGGCCGAGGTTTTCTTCAGTGTTTGGCTAATGGTTTAGAGAGAGA
>JAFMPE010107709.1:18123-31010 GCA_024759925.1 Ficus religiosa | reverse complement strand
ACATATATTATCAGTCATGATCTTGAAATTTGATATTCATCAAAATAATTCATTAAAAGTATATTAATGAAGAAAATACATAATAATAATTCATTAATCAAGCTTATGAATTTTTAGGGCATCACAGATATGTTTTTAGGTATATCAACTTTTCCTTTCCATTCTTTTCGAGATTTTTTTTTCCCTTTAAAGGTGTAGCATTTTGAATGCTTAATTAGAAAGGGAAATTATCTTTCCATTGTAGATTATGGCTAAGCTCATTAGGCAAGTAAAAACAGTTTCAATAACTTGACGAATAAACAAGACATTTAGATGACGATGAATTCTCTATCCAATGTCCGCTTACATTCTGTAAAACTTCTCATTGTAATAAACAAGTAGATTCAAGGATAATAGAAACAACTGTGTCATCCTGTTAATACTGCCAAAATGGCTTTCCTGATGTGAACCCCACCGAGAATAACAAGACTCGACAATGGAAAGGAACCCAAGAACGTTCAATGATCAGGTTTGGATGGGGGAGCTCGACCTGTTACTTCAACGAAAACAAGAACATAGGTATATTTGACCTCAACCCATTGTTTAATGCGAAACAAGAATCTCGGTATAAGGAAGACATTACAAACGGTGGTGGAAATTCGTTTGATAAGTCGATGACGCCACGAAAAATTCTGATAAGTTCGAATAGTTCTTGAAAGAACCAAAGAAAAAATACTCTCACATTTTTGAATAATTACTTGTCTTCTTTCTTCTCCATAGGCGCCTATTTATGGGCTGAATTATTTCAAAGAAAGTTCCTAAAATCACTTAATTACATGTCATCTTAATTATGGCTAAAATCTAGTAATAATAGCTCTTACTTCCTTAAAATAGGAAGGGGAAAACAATCTAAAAATTAAATGGCTGTACATGCCAAAAAATAGAAAGGAAAATTGACTAATAAGCTAACAAAATAAATGATGAATGATGACTCAATATTCAACAATAATAAAAAGGAAACTGGTTATTTTTTAGTTTTTCTTTTTTGATTCACACGCCTATTGTATGGATTTGCATTGTTGATCTTCTTGATTCGAATTGACCTTGATTATGTGGATCAATCTTTGTCGTCCCTCATTAATGAGCACGCCCAAATCCTCTTGATGAAACTTCCGGATTAAATTGTTGAGTTTGATTTGCATCATTTCCATCCCCAATTATTCTAATTTCTAGATGCCAAAATTGTGTCGACAGTTGACATTCCTACAATTTTATTCATCGTCTTGGTGGTTGGTTTTTGTAGGCATAATCTAATAGTAGTTTCATATCTAGACTACATTATAAGGTATAGAGTTCGAATCTCCCTATCAAATTGTACAAATAAATTGATGTAACGATGGAACAAATATGTTTTTTTTTTTTTTTTTTAAGAGGTCAATGGCGTCTTCACACCCCCTCCTAGCGTCATATTGGAGTTTACTAAGACCATAGGTGGGATAGTAAAGGCCTTGACCCTTGTTCTTTAACAGCTAACAACCCTCATGCCTTAAGAGCCGTGGCACATAGTCTTTTTTGCCAAAATCTAGACAAATTGTGCAGTGCCAAAGACTCGAGCTTGGGAGTTGGTAGAATCGAAAACTCTCAATAGGATTTTCTTACCACCATACCACCACCACCGGTGGTAATGATACATAAGTGCTTAAAGTAAAAGACTACACTTTTTTCTCACAATTACAAGCAAACCTTGGGTAATTAATGATATATCGCTTTAGTGATTTAACTACATTACTTGTTGTTTAACAGTAACATTCTTGTCGTTTAGAACGGTCAAACGGCAAACAGTCTTAAGTTAGATAATTAAAACGACATAACATTAATTCTCCTAAAGTTGGTTGTTATTAAGTGAAGAACGACAAAGTCTTTTACTTTCAGCATGTGATGCTGTTCATGTATCATCATGAGAAGTTGTTAATGCACAAGATTTTTTTTTTCTTTTAAAGAGAAATAAAGCAATGCAAGTTTTTTTTTTTTTTTTCCAACCCTTGTTATTTCAAATTACGACGTCATTTACCAAATTTTCGTTGTCGTTCAAGATGTAAACGCCATGAAGCTAGTTTGCCAATTTTTTTCCCTGCTATGAAATCAAGTTAATTTGTTGTTTACTATGGAACGGCCTATGTAGCTTATCTTTTGTGTTTTATAATGAACGACTTATCGTTTTAGTTAAATCCTTCATCTTTTAATTCAAACGAAGTTAGAATGTATGAATAATCATATAATCGTATATATAATCATAAAGCTAGAGGTGGTCAAGGATGTCGAGAGCGTTTTCGTTGCTGACCGAGTCATAAGTTGTTGTATGATTTGTTTGGAGCGGCTATCTTCGTACTTATCACAGCGGTCAGACTCGGACAACAATGATGACGATGACGACGATCATAAGAAGGTACTAAGAATGCCGTGCTCTCACCTTAATCACAAGGAATGCATAGTTCGGTGGCTGGAAACCAGTCACCTGTGCCCGTTTTGTCGTTATGCCATGCCAACTAATTGATATTTTATATATCAATCCTTAATTCTCATTTAAGAATTCATGATAGTTTTTTTTTTTTTTTTTTCCTGAGTAGTCAGGGTAGCTAGTAAAGCAGCTAAGAATACTAGAAGTGCGATGGAAAGACTGCCTGCTGGTGTATTTTTGTTAATTTTAACTAATTTTGAGACAATTACAGTAACCGACATATTATTTTTAGGCAAAGTAATTTTCTAACTTCAATTATATATATATATATATATATTATATTAAAGATGTGAAACATAATTCATTTATTCAATATCCCACATAGACCACAAAACAACTTTTCTTCCTTTTGATTACTTTACAAATACTTCTTTCGGTTTTTATGTCAAACCATTTCTTATTTTTATTTTTTATATTTTTACATTTTATTTTTTATCTTCATTTTTATTAATAAACAAGTCTTCAACTTAAGTGTATTAAAGAAATCCTTTATTGTAGAAATGGGAACGAGGGAGTCGATCTGTATTGTTTTCTTACCTCCATTCTTGGTGCTCAAAATTATCTCCATGCACATTTCTGCTTAAAAAGGAGTTGGTATAGTTTTCCAAATCTATCTTATTCCCCATTAAATATAATTATGCATTTTGAAAATTACACAATTTTAGATAAAAATTAAAATAAAAGTTCAACATAAATTTGTGCTAAAATCAAAAGTTTTACAAAACAAATTCAAATTATATCCTAGTAAAAAGCAACATAAATACCTCAACAAAAAGTAACAAAGTCCGAAAGCTAAAACAACAAATAATATGTACTAACTCTTATTAGTTAATTAAGGTTTACTGATAATAAACATTTCTATTTACTTCCCTTTTTAGTGAAAAAAAAAAGTTAGAAATTATTTTTTCATAACATTAAAACAATCGATTAAGTTAAAAAATTAACATACACATAAACGTAGAATAAAATACATGATATATGTACACCAGGATGGAGGCAGTGTAGAGGGTGTTTTCCTTGTCCTGCTTTGCGCTCTTATAATTTGGGAAAAAAGATTTCATCCCAATCCGCATTTTCATTCTTGAATATTGTCCTCTATTTCCGTCCCATAAAAACCATACAAGGCCCAGTCCCTATTGAGTATATTGTCATTCTTAATTCATAATTGGATCGTCAAACGATGATTGTTTTTCTTACGTTTGTATGTAACAATAATGTCGACTTTCGCTATTGTTTGGTGTATACATCGTGCCACTTTAACTCTATCACATACTTCAATTCTTACTCGAATTTGTTGGACTATTTCGAAAAGTTGATCTATAGGAGATTGATAATATTAAAATAACTTCTAACATAAAATGAGCGTAAGCTTATATTTACAAGGTAATCAATTGTCTTGAAGTTGTCCATCTGCAATTCCATATAAGTAAATTATTGTAAGCTTAAATGTCTCATTTTGCCGCTTTATGTTATTGTTAAGGGAAATACAATCTACATTTCTCCCTCTCATCACGTTGACTTTGCTTTTTGCTGTGTTGTTTAGTGTTTTGTTATTCATTTCCATATATGTTCTTTTCGAAAACTTCTTGTTCTTATCCTCCCTTAAAAAAATTAGGTATTTGTAACTCTGTATCTAAGGAGATGTCTGAAATCATATGAGTAGGGTTTTTGTCCCTAATCTCATATACTTTCTAAGTTTCCATGTCGTTATTAGCATTCTTTATCTGAATAAATATGTAGGAATTTAGTTAGGTTTGATATTTGTCATTATCATTAATTAAAGAAGTTGTCACCGTGCTGTGAACAATAAAGTTTAACCTTTTAAAGAAATTGGAAAAGTACAATTTTAAAACGTCTAAAATCAGAAGCAAATAGCTAATTAAATGAAGGTAAGTATCTGGACAATCCCTACGTTATTTCATGTTTAAAAAACCTCTATTTTCCCTTCCAAAAAAAAAAAAAAAAACCATCACTTTTTAATAAATTTTAATCAAAATTAAGTTGTAAAACATCAACAATATCAAATTTAACCAATTTAATCGACCTTGAGTTTTTTTTTTAAAGGTTAGTCAACCTCGAGGTTAAAATGGTCCTTTTTTATAACCTTAAGTTTGACCAAATTTCACTACAGCGAAAGTTTTTAAAACGAAATTAATAAAGGAAGAAAGAAGAAAATATTTTTACAAAGTAAATAAAATAGCATGCTTGAAAAGTATTTGGAATCAATAGTAATTAATAACAAATTTATTTGACAAATTATCGATTTACTCTGTTATTTAGTCTAAATATTTAAAAGTCATATTATCATTTTTTTTTTTTTTGGTTTTACAAAAATACAGTTTACAACCATTTTCGGTTGCGGACATTACTATAAAAACAGAGCCCCAAAAAAAAAAAAAAAAAAAAAAAGCATTTTAACAAAGAAAACATGAGATTATAATGTTGGTAGGACAAAGATATACATGTACACACACACTTAAAACAAGGGATTACAATTCAAAAAAAAAAAAACATTACAAGGAATTACTTATCTTAATTTATCCTTGTTTAATTTACGAATTACTTGTTAGAGCTACTGATAAATTTATCTCTGGTAAATCGTTTATTTGTTCACCAAGTTATATATAAGATGGTATTTTGATCATTGATATTTTTTTCTTAATTAAAAGTGCCTGACATTGAGTGTAATTTAATTGTTCCCGTAAAAGTTTAACAAAAATATGCATGTTAAATCGACATATTATAACTTATTCCATTTAAAATTAATGAAAAAGACCACATTCCACCTTTTGTTAAAAAATTCATATAGCTTTTAACAATCCGAACCAAAACTCAAACTTCACATATTACCCGAGCATTGAATGAGCAATTTACTCCAACCTATTTATTTATTATAACGCCCTAATAATATCGACTGCTAATGGATATTTGCAGCGGATTGATCCTCTGCGTTCTCAGTTCTGACCCAACGTTGGCCCAACGTTGAGTTTACTAGCTTAACAAGAATGCTACAATTTCCTCAATTTGGTATTCAAATTTACCTCCAACTAAACTATATTTTCTCATCTCAATTTTTATTTTTTTCCTGAAAAATCAAGAAAATTTTATAAGTAATTTTTAAAATATCCACCAACTATAACTTAAAAATTTCATCTACAACCAACTTACCAAACAAAAAGAGACAAATAAAGTGAAAAATAAAAGTCCTTAAAATTAAAGAAAATTTTTTAATTTTCCTTTCCCCAACCTTTCTAGTTGAGAGCAATTTGCAACGATCTACAAATAATCACATGGCCTCAGCTCCACGAAATTTTTCAGCATTACGAAATGTTAAAAATTTGGAATTTTCCAGAGTGAAAAATAATAATAGAACAAGGACAGCAACCCAAATGACAATTTTATCATCAGCGCAAATGTTGTTGAATTGAGGAAAAGTGTGAGGGCATAAAGCTGATTTTTGTTCTCTTTTTGCTAAAAGATTAAACATGACAGTTATAAATGTGACTAAAAATCAAAACGTGAACCGTCTTTGGGCATATAAAACGAAAAAGAAACAATCCCAAATCCCCGTCTTAACCGAAACAATTAAATCCCAGAAACAGCAGACTCTCCACAGGGGGTCTGGGAGCAACTTTTCCATCATTTGCCCCAACCGTCTTTATTTAGCACCCCAAACCAACTTCTCTTCCATGTCACCTTTGCATATCTGGCCCTGCAACATTATAATCCAGAACTCGCACCGTAAAAGAGATGAATTAAGGGGGTCAAAGCAAAAATATAGTTTTTACTCTTTTTTTTTTTTTTTGGCCCAGATAGATCTGATCTTAATCTGCTTATCCAGATCATTATTCCAGTGCAGAGGGCCAAGTGCATCATAGCTCACATACAATTATGCCTAGGAAGAAAGTCTCGCTTTGAGTTCCTCTGCTACAGCATCGATGAACTCCTCGGTGTTCAAATACTGCTCTCTGCTAAGCCTGCACCATGTATGAGACATACGTTAGACCATGATAAACTTTCTTGGTGAATTTTCATGTCATTCTAAAAAATACTTACTTAGATCCATGGATAATTAGAGCAAGATCCTTGGTCATCTTCCCAGATTCTACGGCTCCAACACAAGCAACTTCCAGTTTCTGAGTGAAATCCAGGAGTCTCTTGTTGTTGTCCAATTTTGCCCTGTTAACATCAAGATATAATTTTTTTTGGGAAATCTCAACCCATGATTCTCGAATTCAAGTTTTTAATGACAAATCCAACTTGAAAGATTAACTTAACAAACGCACCTGTGAGCAAGTCCTCGAGTCCAAGCAAAGATCGAAGCAATGCTGTTTGTGCTAGTTTCACCACCCTTTTGGTGAACCCTGTAATGCCTTGTAACTGTGCCATGTGCAGCTTCTGCTTCAATAGTCTTCCCATCAGGACACACCTGAACCCAATCACAATGGATGTCAACAACGTACATCCAGCATTACACTAGAACACTCAGCTCAATACATCTTAAAGCAACAGCGTTTTATTTTCATTGACAACAAGGAAATTGTAAAATAAAAGTTATCACCAAAGGCAATCCCCGTCTAAATTTACCGCCAGTAAAGGATGTATTATTGCTATTCATATTTGAGTTCCCATGATAAATATAAATGGCATTTACCTCCAGTATATGGGGTTCTGCCGTTTTTTAAACTCAAGGAAACTATATGCTACCAAGGCCAAAAGTTAGAAGGGAAATTTAGTCCATCTCCCAGACTTCCACCCATTGTTAAATGAAATAAAACAAAAAAAGAATTCTTCAGGTAAATAGAATTAAAGTGCTCTGGAAGTAAGATTGTCAAAATTTAAAACAGTCGACGACAATGAAAAGAAACTTGGAGAAGTATATACCAGTACAGATGTCATCAGTCCAAGAGATCCGAACCCTGTTATCATGCAAGCAGAAGTCATCAAATAGTGAACCAGGATAACACAAGTTCAAATTCCAATATGACACAGCTGACTACAAAAATGCATTCCTGTTTGCTATGCATTCCAACATACTATGTAGTGCTCAAGAAAAGACATTGTGCACAAGCCTGTCTACTTCTCGAAATTGTTTTTAGACAAACCTTGTGCTAAGAAATCGCTCTGTACGTCTCCATCGTAATTCTTGCATGCCCAAACATAACCTCCTTCACTCTTGACCGCATAAGCCACCATATCATCAATGAGACGATGCTCATACCTTCAAATTCAATTTCAATAGATTAGTAACAAGGATGTAACAGCATAACCATCATGTCAAGCGAAGTTAAAAATAGCCCCTCACCAGATTCCAGCAGCCTCGAACTTTGATTTCCAGTTGGCCTCATAAACTTCTTGAAATATGTCCTTGAATCTTCATTAAGCAAACAAAACAATAGAAATGGTTATCTTAACTAATAATAGTGACAAATGAAATTTCTGAATAACCAGTTGACACAGAAATTTTTCTTACCTTCCATCATACTTCTTAAGAATAGTATTCTTGGTGCTAAGATACAAAGGCCACTTCTTCTCATAGGCAGTGTTCATAGAAGCGTCGGCAAAGGCACGGATGGACTGCAAACATCCACATAAAATTAAAGATGAAAATCAAATATCAGTGCCTTGCAGGAATCAAAAACAGAACCACTGAGGAATTTTTGTAGTCAAACCTCGTCAGTGTTATACATGGATAATGCTACTCCTCCAGCTCCTTTAAAGTGGAAAACCTCAAACTCTGTCTTCTCACCTTGTCCTTCTGGCTCTGCAAGTACACATATAGAAGCCCACATCTTACACAGCATACTTATAACAAGGAAAAAACTACTCCGTATCTAGTTTCCAGTAAACTACACAATCAAAAATTTCAACCAACAGCTGACACAATCAATAGTCTTATGAAGCCTACCAAGAAAGAGAGAAGAAAAAGAAAGAACATTACCAAACACCAACTTGAGTTTCCCAGCTCCTTGAATGACTGTGTCAGTTGCTCTATATTGATCACCAAAAGCATGTCTTCCAATGCATATTGGCTTTGTCCATCCTGGCATTAAGACCAAATCAATAAATCTACTTCATAGGAACCACATGTACACAATGTCAAGGAAAATACCTGGAACAAGACGGGGAATGTTTTTGCAGAGGATTGGTTCCCTGAAGACGGTTCCTGAAGAAAATACGACAATTCAGTTTATTATTAAATGCAAAGCAAAACAAAAGATTGTTATACAGTTTGCAAGTTGCAAGACAACTGACCATTCAAGATGTTCCTGATGGTCCCATTTGGACTCTTCCACATATGCTTCAATTTAAATTCCTTGACACGAGCTTCGTCTGTCAACCAACACCAGCATATGAGATTTTATCCATGAAATTCAAACCAAAATACAGCACTGAAAAATCCATTCCGTAACGCGCATGCTGCTTTTCCCAAAAGATTCATTCATCTATACCTGGGGTAATTGTCGCACACTTAATTGCTACATTGTACCTAAAGACAAAAGGAGAAACCATAATCAATTAGAAATAATCAAACTTCAAAGAAAAACAAAATCAGTAAAACATCAATAAACACCATAAAAGATTTTCAGTTCACTCAATATTAATGCAACAAATAAGAAAAAAAGATTTCCGGCTACAAAAGAACACTTTCTTAAATATTTAACAAGGGATGTAACAGAAATACAAACTTTAGCGTAGCCTCAGCACTCTCAATGGTAACTTTGTCATCGGTGGCATCGCGATTAGGAAGGCCAAGGTCGAAGTACTTGATGTCCAAATCCAAGAATGGGAAAATTAGCTGCACATACAATATGCCGACAAACATATCCAGATAAAACCAATCAAAAGCTAAACCAGAAGCATATATAACACACACACACACACACACGCACAGAGACACACGCCATAATGTACTTAAGAGAAAGAGATAATACAATGAGGAATTGACCTTATCCTTGATCGATTGCCAGAAAACCCTAGTCATTTCATCTCCTGTGTAAATCAATACAAACATGTATTAATATCACCGAAAATTTTCAATTTCAAAATCCAATCAATTAGACAATCATCATGTTTACGACAGTTTCGCAAAATTATCCAGTTCCATTCAAACTTGAGCTTTATTCAAGCATCAATCTTGGCTTATCATCACAAAGTCATTTGCACACTCAAAAAAACCAAACAAGATCCAGATATATAAATAAGACATTCACAATAGTTCGCCAAAATCAATTGAAAGATCGTAAAAGAACCGAAACCAGAAAAACAGAAATACAGAGATTTTTCATTAACAAACAAAAAACAAAAAGAAGCCAGAGAATATACCTCTGGCTAAAAAAAAAAATACTTTTTTTTAATTAAAAAAATGGAATTCTGATTACTAATCCGAGTTTATTCTGATAAAAATCTGGATCTAACACCATGAAAACGGATCTTCCACATTTCTCATCAATATCAAAATCATTTTTTTCCCTCACAGATTCATATTCCGAACGTAGATTTCAAGTAGAAAAAAATTAAATTTCTTGTCCGAATCACAGTGAAAAACACTGAGTTGGATCCGAAAAAAAGAAGTCAAAAGCAGATCAGATCAGATCAAAGAACATAGATTGACAGAGAGATAGAGAGGAGGAGGAAGAGAGGTCTGACCGTCCATCTCGACGATGGGGTTGGCGACCTTGATCTTCTCGAAAGCCATTGTTTGGATGAAGAAGAAGGAGAGGAGAGGCGAGGAGTTGGAGTTGGAGTTGCAGAGGAAGACTTGACTACTGAGAAAATGAACCAGTTCGGCCAGTAGAACACGGAACGACAGCCCACTCTTATTTATACTCAGATGATGAGAAAGGGAGAGATAAAGATATACTGTAGATATATTTATAGATGGGACCAGCGGTTTTTTTGGACATTATTTTTGGCCTTTCTCTATCTTTTATTTTTCTATCAACTTTGCCCTTGGACAATCTCCAAATTTACTAAAATGGCCTAATATTCTCCGATTTGTTGATACGTACAATCTTTGTGTTTGTCTTCATTTTACACCGAAAAAAAAAAAGGGTAGAATTTGAGAAAAATAGAACAAACACAAATTTAATTTATTATATAAGATTAATATCATTTTAAAGTAAGACAAATTTAGTAAGAAAATGAAAACATAATCAAGATTTGAGTAATGTTAGAGATACCAACTCCAATACTAATTTTTTGAGTATCAATTTATATATTAAATCTCATTGGTAAATGTAATTAATTGATATGACAATATTTTAGACATTTACCAATAAAAAAATAACAAATCATATTTCATATAGATTAGTACTCAAAAATTGAGATTAAAGTTGATATCTTTAACATTTTTCTTAAGATTTTGCTTTTAATTAATCACATGGGAAAACAACATTTTGACTTATCACTAAATTATATCTGCATCTGCATTTTTTGTTTTTCTATATGAATGTTTTTTTTTTTTTTTTGAGTACTCTATATCAATGTTTTTAGTAAACAAGGTTGGTGAAAATGTTGACACTAGAACCTTTTCAAGGAAAGTAACCCTCTTGCGTTGACTAATTAAGAATGATATCTCATGAAATCTCGTGGTAATGAAATTCAACCTCTAGGAGAAATATTCACATCTTCCTCTGGATGGAGTAGTTAAAATATGAATAAAAAAAGAACCTGTTTAGAAAAAGTTTGAAAGGATTAAGATCCATGTTCAATTTTTGATATTTTAAATGATGTTTGATCAATCATATTATGTCATATAATCTTTTTCTGTTTTAATATTTGAGATCGATGAAAAACCATATCATATATAATATTCAAATATTATTTAGGGCATCAAAAATTAGCCTATAAATGTGAAACAAAGTTTAAATATCTAAACAATATTATATAATAAGATTTTGAATATAAAGTTACATAAATAAGTTAATTGTTACAAATTTTAACTAAAAAATTACAAGTATCAACTTAGAGATATTTTCATTTAACTATGAACAATGAAAATATATTATGAATAATGGCGGATTCAAGCGGAGAAAAGTGATGAATTGTTATTGGATAATTGAAGCAATAATGGATTGTTTGATGTTTAAATTTAACTCTAATTAAACCGTATTTTTTCATATTAAATTTTATTTTTTTTCTGAAAAGTCAATAAAAATTATAATTAATTTTTAAAAAATTAACCAACTCCAACTTAAAATTTTCATCTTCAACCAACAAATCAAACATAAATGTATAAAATTAATGAATTAGGCAAACATGATCTTGAGAACCGCCGCTACCCGCGTGCATCCCACTACTTAAAGTTGGTCTAATCTTACTAATATGGTCTATCACAGGTCTTATACAAATAATTTTAATGCTGTGAGCAATTTTCACGTTGTGATTAAATTCATCCATCGCATTACTTAGGGGGAGTTTGGCAAAATAGTTCAAATCATTCAACTCAAATTTTTTTTTGTCTTTTTCCCAAAAAGTTTTTGTTTTTTTCCCCAAAATTTTTTTTATCTTTTCTGAAAATTTTAAAAAATTTACTATTGAAACTTAAAAATCCTAACTCAAACTACTTCACCAAACAAATTATAATTCCAAAACAATTGCAAATAAGCCATCAGTTGAAAGTATGTGATTATATTTTTTTTTTCTTTACGAAATAAATATATTAAATTAAAATTTTTCTTGGTCAATTACCGAAATTTTACAAAATTGAATGCATTATCTCTCAAATGATTCACTTCTAACAAATTGGGTTATTTGAAAAATTTTAGTGGAGTTCTTGAACTACCATTCATTACAAACTTGCAGGTAACAACGCGCTTATAAATGTGACACCCAGATTGATATATTCATTTACTTGCCGCATGAGCAGAGGAGACTAATGACAATAAGTAGGGAAGCTAGGGGTTAATAACAAATTAAATTTGTGGGGTATTCGAATCGACACCCAATGTCAATGATTCAGTGCCGAACCGACCATCTATCAAGTGATCAACTGCAGTGGGTTTGATCAAAACCAACACGGTCGTTACCGGTGGCTTGTCAGAACAAATTGAGTTGGTGTAGTAACCGTTGTAGTGTCTAGAAGATTTTGTTGTTTTGTTTTGTTTTTTGTTTTTTGTTTTTTTTTAAAACCCATATTTAGTGAATTAATTCAACTCAAACTCAACTCAAATTTTTCATTTTAATTTTTGTCTTTTTCTGAAAAGTTAACAAAGTTTATACTTTTTTAAAAGTTAATTTAACTCAAATTTAAAATTTTCATATAATCTCAAACTCAACTCATTCACCAAACAGAGCTTAAGTTCTAGAATAATCTAATAAATGGCGTTTTGGTTAATAGAAACGATGTTTGGGGGCAAAAGTTGAGAGGATGATTTTTGTTCAGAAA
>JAFMPE010107684.1:933-14151 GCA_024759925.1 Ficus religiosa | reverse complement strand
AACTCCGCCAGCTGTACCTGTTTGTTTTTTGTCTGCGTCAGAGAGCGGAATTGCGTACTTCGTGGAGGCATATTGTACAGAGAGAGAGTTAAAAAATAATAAAATAATAAATAGAGGGAGAGAAGGGAGAATATTATCCAGAACGTAAGCTTTGCCACGTGGGAGCCAATAATTGCTTGCCAGTGTGGCAAAAGTCTTGATTGTACTGGCTGTCTGAAAGCTGTTAAGCTGTTATGCTTTTATGGAAACTACGGTCACCACACGTTCGGCAAGCGCCATTTTAATAAAACAAAAATGTCAAGAACAAGTGATACGATTTCAATTTTTAAGTAATAATTTATTTGGTTTATGAATTATTATTTTTTATTAATAGATATTTAAAATATTATCATTTTGATTGATTAGTAGATAAAAATATAATATATGAGGACACTTTTGGAATTGCATTTCAGTTAGAGTTTTCAAATTTTTTAATTGAAAATAAATGAATATTTAAAATTGTATGTTTAGTTGAAATAAACTGTGATAGTTAAAAAAATATAAAACTTAAAATATATTTTGAAAAAAAAGTAATAAAAATTTTGTTTCGTTTCACTTGTAATTCTAATTAAAAATAAAAAAAATACATAATTTCTACTTGTAACGTGATTTAAAAAAAAAAAAAGATGCAGAGATGTAAATCCTGAAATTGATTTATATTTAAAAGAAAAAAAAAAAACAAACAAACAACAATCTGAAAACTTCAATTTAAATGTATGCTCCAAACGGTACCTTAATTTTATTATAGTTCTTGCACAAGACTTTTTTTTTATAATTAATGTATAATGCTCAATATTATTTCCTCTCGTCTTGGATTGTCTATACAACTATAGAATGCTCAAAAGAGCTTACTATTCATCTTTTTTCAATCAAAATACTTCGTCTCGATTGAAACCAACCTTTAAAAAAAAAAAAAGAAAAAGAAAAATTCATTCATTCATTTTTGTTTTTGTTTTTTTCCGCTTTTCGGACTTTCTTCTTCTTCTTCTTCTTTTTTTAAATCATTTTAATCCTTTTTTTTGTATTTTTTTTTTTTTCATGTTTGTCATTTTGTAGGTATTTCCTCAATTTCTTTCTTAAATAAGTCTCAATAAATTACGTATTTTTTTTAACTTCCCTATGAAAATTAATTTTCTCAAATATATGTGATTCCTCAAGATGAATATGCATCTATATGGAATGAGCTTTCAACTAGTTTATGTAGATTAATGAAAATTTTATAATATAGTGTTGGTACATCTATGTCATATCTTGTCAATTTGTCAATTTTTTTAGGGAGATTGTATTCAAACAAAAAAGTGACAAAAGCACTACAACACAAAACGAATGGCCTTATAATACAAGAGATAGAATCCTCAACTAAATCCGGTTTAATAGTAAAGATTGATGACACATAAAGGGAAAGTTGGATATTGAGACCCGTTTATAGGGAAATATCTCGACACATCAAGATTGAGCATACAGAAAGCTCTTTCACGAAACCTCAATAATCGATCAAAAGCCAGTGCTTTGTCACGCAAAAACCACCACTAACTACGTCTAGGAACAAATCTATCAGAACTGAAATGAAGAAACAGCGACATGACTTAGATATGATGAATGAAACAATGAAATGAAAGGTATGAAACCACCTCTGTTATTAGAGTCACTGAACAACATGACACCACACCAAACATTTACCCAAAGCATAAGAGGTGAAAACACCGACATTATTACACATCAAACATTTACCACAGAGCAAAATAAAAACCCAGTAATATGGAAGGAAACCCAGATATGCAAACCATTCCACACAACTGGAGTTGCCATAGACAAAAGTCAGGACCAGATTAGATGAAGAGAAGCCTCCAAGTTGGCTCGCGAAGTTCATGCTTTGTCGCCTGTTTCTATCCATTGTGACACACACCACACGAAGGGAATCGCCATTCCAAGGGGAACAAAACCCCCACATAGCTGTCTCCCCGATGGGATGGGCTAAGTTAAGTGATTCCTCTTGTAGGATATCAAATGATTCTTTCATCTTCTTTCACATCCATTCTCGGCCTTCTGGCTATAGGATTTCAAATCAATTATTAATATGATTCTATTCAGTGGACCATTCAAAGGTATAAGTATACATTAGTCTTGCTCGTTCGGTCTTATTTTAGAGCTAGGTATATTGCTTGTTCTCGTCCCTTTTAACAACTAATCCTCTCCATCCACCTCACATGTTGCGTGATGATGATCATGCCAAGTTGTCCTCCGACGCCAATCGACTTTCCGCGAGCAACAGCCACGGGGCCGGACTTAGGGACCCTTATTATGGACCCACCATAGCATCAAGAATCTTGTGGGGCCATGGGCAATTGAGAGCCACCGTTTGACTCCAGTCCTAAAAGGGTGTACAAGAATCCTACCAACACCCATGCGAAAGAATAGAGAGAGAGCTTGTGATGTGTAGATTTTGTAGTTCTCCAGTTTTATGCATTTTTTTTTTCTATTTTAATGTGATTTGATTGCATCTTACATTTAGAAACTCAATTTAATAAAGTATTTGGTACATCGGTTTGGAATGAAATTTTTAAGTTGAAATTGGTCCACTTTTCAAAAACTAGTTATAATTATTACTGATTTAAAAAAAAAAAAGAAAAACTGAAATGAAATTTTTGGGTCCAAACTTAAAGAGTAAAACCAACCCTAAATAAAAAGGATGGCTCACCATTGAAGACTCCTAGTTAAAATTGGAAGTAGGACATAGGAAAAATGTATTGGTAGGGAAATGGTGTGTTGAAATGGTCAACATCTTATGTAGAAGTAACTCGATGATAAGATATTATTCTGTTATGGACCATAAAATCAAATATTATTGATTTTAGTCCTACTATAAAGATTTTTGTACTTTGAAAGAGAGATTGTTAAATTATATTTTATAATAGAAATATGCCATAATACGATTATGGATTTTTCCCACAAAATCACTTTAGAAACAGTTGTAAAACACCTTACAGAGTATCAATAATAATTAAAGAATATTATATTACATTAAGAAAAAGTATCTTATCAATAAATTTTTGTTTTAGCGTTAAATTTGTATAAGATTTTGTTAATTATATATAAATTTATTATTTTGATTTATTTTGACTATATTATCTAACATTAATAAATGTATAGTTCTAGTAAGTTACCTACCGTAAAAGATTTCATAATTATTTTTCACCACCAAAATCACTTATAAGAAAAGTCTAGAATTTAAGGGAGAGAGAGAGAGAGGGAGAGAGAGGGAGAGAGAGAGAGAGAGAGAGAGAGAGAGAGAGAGAGAGAGAGAGAGAGAATTCATCACTCTTTATGCTCTGTTTGATACAAGGGATAGAAAATAGTAAGCAAGTAGAAGCCAAATATTGAGATGAGGAAAAAGAAAGAGAAAAGAGAGATGTTTTCTTTCATATCATTTAGTGTTAAAAAAAAAAAAGAAAAAGAAAAAAGAGAAAAGAAAAATTTCTAACTAATTAATTTTTTTAGTTAAACTAATATATAAATAAGAAGACGAGATGTTATTATGATTAAAATGGTTATTAGACATATCATTTGGCTTGCACACGTAATACTAAGTGCTTGTTTGGGTTGGTAGTCTAAATTACCAACTCAAATTAAAATTTTTGTCCTTTTTCCAAAAAGCTTTTTGTCTTTTCTGAAAAAAATTTTTATCTTATCTAAAAAGTCAACAAAAATTACTATTACAACTAAAATATTTCAACTCAAACTAACCAACCAAATAAACCCTAAAAGTTTTGGATATGTTGTGAGTTTAATTTAACATCAACTTGTGCAAAAGACACACATATATATATATGTATGTATGTATGTATGCAAATGTATTTATTTTTTATTTTCATAAAAATATAGATTTTTTTTTTCTTATACACATATTAGCAAATAAAAAAGAAAACATATCTAGATTTTTGTAGATATATTTATTTTCTATTCATATATATCTTTTTTTTTTCTTATGCGTACATTTGTACTTATATTTCTTTTTTATTTCCAAAAAAATATAAATTCCTTTTCTATTTGCATAAAAAAAATTTATTTATAGGGATATTACTCACAGGATATTTTTATAACTATGAAATTGAGGTATAACAAAGTTTTTGATTTTTTTAAAAATAACATGATTACATAGTGACTATTTTAGTGATATTAGTTTTTGCTATACATTTGTCAAGTATTTTTGTTATATAGTCCATTTTCACTAGCTAGATTTTGCTTTATGTCTAAAGAACCCATCTCTACATGCTCAATGTTATTTTGCCCCCGTTATGATTTATCTCCCTCCCTCATTAAATACTATTTTTGTGCTCCTCTCTCTTTTCTTTATATTATTTTTGGGTACTGCCTATATAACATTCTAAACAAATTAGTTGCCACATCGGTAGCCAGAATCACTTAGAGCTATGGCTAGTCACTCACTTGATGACCACCAGTCATCTAGAAATGTAGAATCGGACGTTGGAGTCAACACAACGAGTGACCCTTGTTCGATGGGGCTGGTTGGTTGGCGACACTAGCCAATGGAGTCACCTACCGGAATTGGTCTCTAATCGACACGTGACCATTGGTCGTCGTCAGTGTTGGTCGCCACGGTCATTCACTGGATGCGCCCATTGGTCATCAGTCGGCACCAGCCGTGAGAGTGAATGGGCGACCACTAGTCATTGTTGGCGCTGGCCTCCTGTCGCCATTGGTGCCGGATGCTAGAGTCACTCATTGGATGACCATCGGTCTCCAAAGTCAATTGGCTACCACTTATCATCGCCTGTGATGCTAGCCATAGTCGCTCACTAGATGACCATTGGTGAACCACCTTAATTGGAGATCGAAATCAACGGTTATGGCCGATCCACTTACTTGATCAACATAACTCAATTGCCAACTTGGCCAGTTGCCAAAGTCGATAGAGCGCTGAACTGACTAGAAGACCACCCTCCGAATTGTAAAGTGGATGACCACGAGAGTTACCAACAAAACAACTAATCAAAAAACATAGTTTACAAATTAAAATAAATTACAAAAAAAAGTCGCGTTTTAAACTGCATCGCGGTTGGTTTCCCATATTGCATAAACAAACATAACCTTCCTTTTAGATTGAGGAAGAGCAGAGACAAAAGGAGAAGAGGGATTAGACACGATCGATATCATCGAGGATACCAAATAGTAACTTAAAGTATAAGTGGTATTTTCTAATATGTCTTACTTATTTAGTCATTCCTTCCTTACTTGCTACATTACTTGCTATATGACAGCCACGTGATTGCTATGTCATTGCAACAATGATTTTTTATTTATTTATTTCGCATGTGTGAAGTGCGTGCTTTACAAATAGTATTCTAAAAAAAAAGATTTTTTTTTTTGGGTGGCAAAATCCGATTTAAGGCATGAATATATGGCATTTATGTACAGAGCCCCCCCCCCCCCCCAAAAAAAAAAAAAAAAATGAAACCATAAAACCATTTCAAAAAAGAGAGAAAAAACAAAACTAAAAACCTAAAGAAGTCAATGAAGCCCGACTATTACTCGTTCGCTGCTTTGAGTGGCCGTTTTCACGCGCTCTCATCCAACAATAAATCTTCTACAAAAATCTTGTCTCCAAAACGAAACCACTTGACAATAACTAAAGAAAACGACAAACTCTTAAACCTGACGGAAATGACACAAATAAAATAAAGAGCAACAACTTGTGAACAACAGCAAGCAGAGCCTTATGCTCCTACATCAGGATGCCTCCGACGTTACATTACGAGTAAGACATAACAACAATACAAGAAAAACGTAAGATTACATCTGATATATCTAAAAGATCTATTTTATATATACGTGTTAATTTACATAAGAAATTTGATTTTCATTGGCAGTACAAATTTTTCAATTTTATCATATAATATAATATATATATTTGGATTATATTACCTATTACTCATTTAATGTTACATTAGAGATTACGTAAAAAGACTTATCATAGAAAAACCATATATATGTAGTGGATAATTTGCGAGTGAGACGTCCCAAAGGACACACACGCATGTGTACTTAATTGATCAATAATCTTGTATATATTGCCATCTAGCAAGATAATCACTTTGGTGTGTTAATCATTTACTTTGTCATAAAAAGAAAAGGGAAAAAGAACTGCCTTTCACCTTTTATTTTATTTTATATTTTAACTTTGCTGGTCTCATGAGTATGGTATACAGACAAATTAGTTTTGAATATATATATATATATATATATATATTTATTTATTTGCGTTCCAGTGCTTCGTAGGAACGTGGCGGGCAGGAGGCTATCAACTTGTTACATTTATATCTAAGTAAGCTAGGTAGATAACTTTTATAATAATATTCAAAACTAATATTATTATAAGGGAAAAAGGAAGGAGCCACATGGTTCGTGCCCATGATTTTAATGGCCTGATTGCCGAGACTGCTCTGTCATAAAACTATGGAGTTTTTTTTTTTTCCCGAAGGAGCATAAAACTATATGACGGAATCCAGCTTTTAAAAGAATTAAATTAAATCAAATTGAGTAGTGTAAAGTGAAAATAATTCATGAGTTAGGTATTAAAAAAATATATACGTTGGAGAAAAATTTCGTCTACTACCAAATGAACGTTCGTGAACTAGAAAACAAGATCAAACGAATGAAATAATCAAGAATGTTAAACAATAACACAAGAAAAATCAATAAAACCTTAAGAACAACATAGAAAAACCGGAGTCCGGTATAATTGCTTCAAGACTTTGTATTAGAAAATTGTGTCTATCTTTTTCCTCTCAATTTGAGAGAATTTATAATACATTGGGAATGTAGGAGTTTAATTCTCCTATTAATTAGAGATTTTATTCTCTCTATATTTACAATGAAACCGATCCGGTCATTTAATAACGTCTTCGATGTGGACGATTGAGTTATCTTTGTAAACTCATATTAATTGTTGAATGTTGTTTATTGCAAACACTTGAACATCTCCTTCTTACGTCTGATATAACCTTAGGAAGACTCTTACTTGGGAGTAATCTTCTTCATCATAAATAGGTAGACATCTACTAAAGTTGTCTTTATAATTAGGTAGACTTCTATCTAGATTGTCCCCTACTTTATAATTAGGTAGGCTCCTACCTATATTTACTTGAACTGAAGTTATTTTAAATGATTTTTACATAATCACAAAAATACCATCCAGTCCTCCAATCCCTAAGTTTAGCATGTCAAACGGGCCCTCCTTTTTTTTTTTTTTTTTTTTGAAGCTTTCTATATTTGAGACTTGGAACTTGTTTCTTGACAACTGTGCTTTTTGTATTATGGTCCCGCAATCATATTCATATTTGGTCCTGTCAACCATATATTTTTTTGAATTCGTTCCTACCGAAAAATTAATGTTGATCCTGCCATCATGTTCATGTTTGGTCTTATCAAATTATTCTTTTTTTTTTTTTGATTCGGTCTTGCCGAAAAATTCATGATCGGTCCTGTCATCATGTTGATGTTTGATCCTACCAAATTATTTATTTATTTATTTTAATTCAGTCCTGGCAAAATATGTTCGAACCTGCCAAACTCCATTAATCCGGACCTGCCGAATGAAGGTTTTTTTATTTTTATTTTTATTTTTTTAATACGTTGGATACATTGGAGTCGTCGGAGGATATTGGAATCGCTGGAGGATACTGATCTCCTCCTAGCTCCCATTTTCTTTTTAAATGCTAGCATAACATAGTAAAAGAAAATAAAAATAAAAAAAGTCTTGACAAAAACTTCATCTTTATTTTAATAATTTTTGTGCCTTTGGAAACTAGACATTACATAAAAACCCAACTCAAATAAAAACACACTTCTTATACGCTAATATTACTTAAAATCACACGACACAACTCAAAACACCTACTGATAATTGTTGGAGCAAGTTCAGTGTATTCAAAAAAATTTGTTGGAAACAAATTTTCCTCATTCTCTGGGGAAGTGAGAAGAGTTTGGCACTCGGTGGAAGCGTTTTGTGCAAGTTTAGCAGCATTCTGAGAGTCCAGCAATTCTCCTTATAAAATTTTTGACTCCGAATAACACTTTTTGCTTCCTCAAACACGTCTCTAAGTCGAGATAATTAAGGATGTCCGAAAGCAACTAGAAGACAAAAAGTTATAGGTAATAATCAGCCTATATATATTTGCGTCAATTCTTGGGTAGTAGTTTACGTATGCTCAAGTAGGCAGGAGTCTGCCCAAATTTAAGAAGTTAAGAATCTACCCAATCACATGCGCACATATAGAAGTTTGCCCACACTTTATTAACGTAGAGACCGCCTAAATACGTGCTAATTAAGTTGAACACTAATCAGACTTATGCTTGGATATTTATGTGGGCTTCTACTTAAATACTAATAATAATAAAATACCTCAAATGCGCCGCCGAATTCAATTAATTCGAACCTGCCGAATGAAGGGTTTTTTTTTTTTTTTTTTTTTTTTTTTTTTTTTTTTTTTCAATACTTATCTCCTCCTAGCCGCCGCCCCCCATTTTCTCTTTACATCCTAGCATAACATAGTAAAATAAAATAAAAAATCAAAAAAAGTATTGACAAAAAGTTCATCTTTTTTTTTTTTCATAATATTTGTGCCTTTGGAAGCTAGGCATTACATAAGAACACATTATACGCTAATATTACTTAAAATCACACCGCACAACTCAAACACCTACTGACAATTGTTGGGGCAAGTTCAGTGCATTAAAAAAAAAATTTTGAATTTGACTTATTTATTCTCATAATGGTTTTTGAAACTTTCTTGTTTTGAAACTTATTTATTAACATTAGGTTAGATTGTTCGAAGAAAGAGATATTTTCCTCTTTTTTTTTTTTTTTTTTTTTTGAGTAAGCAAAATTATGTTAAATAGAAAATAGAATGTCTTACGAACATAAAGCAAAAAAGAGAACAAACGGAAACTAGAAAAACAACCAAATAAAAACAAGTAAAACAGAAGAGAAAAAACTAATGAGAAATTAATAAGATTTGCTCAATTTAAATCCCTTCTCCTTATGAACTCTAAGCATGTAAGGAGTCTTTTCTTCTTTAGGCTCATTATTAAATTTTCTTCACAAAATATGGTGCCACAAAAACCGTATTTTAGTAAAACATAGTTTTTTTTTTGGGGGGGTATTATTTTTAGCAGCGTACCCAGATATAATTTAAGCTTGGGCGAGAGTGGCATGTTTTTGTTTTTTTGTTTTTGTTTTTTAAATAAATTATTATTATTATTATTATTTTTTGGTATTGTTTTTATTTATGAAATTTAATTGCTTATTTTTAGATAATTATTAAAACATTCTAAGGGTATCCTTATTTTCACAATCTTATGTTCTTCTAAAATATATATATATATATATTGCATAATATCTGAAAAAGAAAAACTAAGGTGTGAAGATGATAATCGGCCAATTTAATAAGATATATATATATATATATATATATATATATATAAAATTAGATCCCGTTGATAAATTTATATATATAGAGAGAGGGGTTCCTATACAACATCCCTCCATATTCTACTATTATAAATTGGTTTTTATCATATTACACCAATTAATCAGGTTGTCCAAATGTAACTTTTTCAGTGACATTTGTCATTTACATCATTATCTGAATAGTATATATAACATGATTTTAAATATGATGTTAAAATATTAATCAATTTATTATTATAAATTCTAAATAAAAAAATTATAAGTGCAGTCTGACATATGATGTCACATAAGAGATACTTTCTATATCCATTATATATATAAATGATGTAACCAAAAGTCATGATACATAATCCCTAAGACTCATATTTACCTACCTCTATCAATTGAATTATCGCGTACCAAACGCCCACATAGTAATTGGTGCTGATGGAGTCCTAAATTGGCGGAAAGTGAGGAGATAAAGTGGTTTATAAGTGTTAATGGTCCAGTTAGCAATTGCCTAGAAGTTGTAATTTCATGGGATCCGCTTATGAGTCCATCTAATTCCTCTTTTTGAAGGTCTTTTGTGGTTGAACTGCTAATGGGTTTGCATGTTGTCTTTCCTTGTGTACCAAAAAAAATGGTAACTATGTGGTGAGTCTTACATTGGAGGGGAGTGAGAAGATATAGTAGTTTATAAGTGTCTATGGGTTATTTTTTAGTCAGCAATTGCTTAGAAGTAGTAGCCCACTCATGAGTCCACCTAATTCCTCTTCCTGAAGGCCTGTTGTGATCGAACTGCTAGTAGATTTGCATGTTGTACTTTTCTTGTATATCAAAAAAAAAAAAAAAAAAAAGGTGCTGATGGAGTCAAATCAAGGAAGTGTTGTTCAAATATGAACATCTAATATCTAATGCATATATAACAAACCTTGGGATTCATAGAAAGACTATTAGTTAAAGTAATTCCACCTTGCTTTGAATATATCGTACTTTCTTTAATGGATTCGATAATAGATCACCAAAACCGATGAGTCATTCAGATGACAAAACTTCAAAATAAAATGTCGCGAAATAGTTTCTAATAACTTATTTTGGATCACTGTTTGAACCAAAATGTTTTCAATTTAGTTTAAATCTAAATCTTAATTTTCATTATTTAAATTAGTCCCACATTTATTTTTCTTTATTCTAAACACATATTTGGATTTATAGACTTAATTTGAACATAAAAACTTAAATACAATTTATGATTTAAACAGTTAATAAAAGGAATTACGACATGCATTGGAAGTAGACAATATATACACACACAAAGTCTCATATCTGATACCGTATGAAATTCGGCATGTGAATTTCAATTATTGTGAATGTGAACTGTAGTTGTTAGGAATGTGAATTCATGCAGAAAGAAATATAGCTAAAGTAAATATGAATCCCTCTAATTTCACATTTTCTTCTGCTTAAATTCACATTTTTAATAACTAAAATTTATATTTATCATATATCATCCGGTATTGGATAGGAGACCAATTTATATAATATATTATGGTTTCACGTTAAGCCAACGAAGAATGAAGATATATATTTTTTTCCATGTTGTTAAACCCTTCTTGGTCTTAAGATGCGTATAGGCATTATACAACAATTAACAAGGGGCAAATAGAAAAAAGAGAACGTGAAAAAAAAAAAAAATTACAACCACGTGCGTCGGCTCTGAATTAGTTAAATATTTATTTTTAACAAATATTATTTAATTAAACAGAAAACAGAAAACGACACATGAAACTTATTGATTTATTTCAAACGTGGTCAAACAATTATTGTGAATTTTAGTTATTGTGAATGTGAACTGCAGTTGTTAGGAATGTAAATTCATATAGAAAAAAATGTAGCTAAAGTAAATATGAATCCCTCTAATTTCACATTTTCTTCTGCTTAAATTCACATTTTAGTAACTAAAATTTATATTTATCACATATCATTCAGTACCGGATAGGAGACCAATTTATATAAAATATTATGGTTTCACGTGAAGCCAACCAAGAATGAAGATATATATATTTTTCCATGTTGTTAAACTCTTCTTGGTCTTAAGATGCGTGTAGGCATTATACAACAATTAACAAGGGGCAAATAGAAAAAAGAGAACGTGAAAAAAAAAAAAAAAATAGAACCACGTGCGTCGGCTCTGAATTAGTTAACTATTTATTTTTAACAAATATTATTTAATTAAACAGAAAACAGAAAACGACACATGAAACCTACTGATTTATTTCAAACGTGGTCAAACAATTATTGTGAATTTTAGTTATTGTGAATGTGAACTGCAGTTGTTAAGAATGTGAATTCATGCAGAAAAAAATGTAGCTAAAGTAAATATGAATCCCTTTAATTTCACATTTTCTTCTGTTTAAATTCACATTTTAGTAACTAAAATTTATATTTATCACATATCATTCAGTACCGGATAGGAGACCAATTTATATAAAATATTATGGTTTCACGTGAAGCCAACCAAGAATGAAGATATATATATTTTTCCATGTTGTTAAACTCTTCTTGGTCTTAAGATGCGTGTAGGCATTGTACAACAATTAACAAGGGGCAAATAGAAAAAAGAGAACGTGAAAAAAAAAAAAAAAAAAAAATAGAACCACGTGCGTCGGCTCTGAATTAGTTAAGTATTTATTTTTAACAAATATTATTTAATTAAACAGAAAACAGAAAACTACATATGAAACCTACTGATTTATTTCAAACGTGGTCAAACAGTTGTTTTGGCCTTAGTCAGCGACTTGATCTTCACCGATGAACCTAATGGCAACTTCCCTACCTCAACCGTCAACGTGTCATAACGAAGGAAGAGCTCCACCATCATTACCCTGGAGAGCAGCACCACCAGATCCCTCCCGGGGCACTGCTTATTGTCAGCCGTCGGATCTTCAGTCTCTCGGTTATTTGACCAGAAAACATACTTCAACAGCTTCTCTCCTTCCCCAGCGAACCTATGGCCCACAAACTCCTCCGGATTCTCAAAAACCTTCGGGTCTTTCGTAGCGAACGGCTGATATCCAAAGATCATCTCCCCTTTCTTGATCTCGAAACCCGCATCATGGCTATAGACCACCAGATCCTCCCTGGCCTTACCGTACTGGTACGGAACCGGAGGCTCAATTCTCAGCGCTTCATAAACCACTGATTTGGTCAAACTCATTCTCTCCAACGCCGTGAAAGTGACCCCACCTTCTTGCTTAACGACGGCCCTGATCTCATCAGCCAACTGACGATGCAAACTCTCTCCTGCGGACGCGATCCACTTGATCAAAATGGGAAACCAAGCTTTAAATCCTCCATATGCATTAAAACCAGCTAAGAANGTCTTTCGTAGCGAACGGCTGATATCCAAAGATCATCTCCCCTTTCTTGATCTCGAAACCCGCATCATGGCTATAGATCACCATATCCTCCCTGGCCTTACCGTACTGGAACGGAACCGGAGGCTCAATTCTCAGCGCTTCATAAACCACTGATTTCGTCAAACTCATTTTCTCCAACGCCGTGAAAGTGACCCCACCTTCTTCCTTAACAACGGTCCTGATCTCATCAGCCAACTGATGATGCAAATTCTCCCCTGCGGACGCGATCCACTTGATCAAAATGGGAAACCAAGCTTTAAATCCTCCATATGCATTAAAACCAGCTAAGAA
>JAFMPE010107656.1:1075-13964 GCA_024759925.1 Ficus religiosa | reverse complement strand
TAATTTGGAAAAGCAAATAAACTATGAATTCACAAGCAAAAAAATAAAATAAAATAAAGTAAAACCATTGAAGTTCCTACCGCTTTGCCCACAATAATAAAACAAAAGAATAGAATAAAGAGCAAAGTGGTGCCACAAATAGAATAAGAAAAAGACAATAATAGAAAAGTTGAAAAAAAGAGAAATAGAAAAATGAGAAGAGAGAGAGAGAGAGAGAGAGAGAGAGAGAGAGAGGATAAGAATTAGGAATTTGTTGTCACATGGTATTTGGCCTACAAAAAAAACTTGAACATAAGTTTATCTCCGCTTTAGATTTTCCTTATTTTAAAGTGACAACAACGCATTTGATAGATACCCCATTTTTAGCTTCTCTCTCTCTCTCTCTCTCTCTCTCTCGTAGTCTTATTTTTAGGGCTTTCTCTCTCCTCTCTCCTCTCTCCTCTCCCTTTCTCTCTTCTCTCTCTTTCTCATAGGTTTCTCTCTCCTCTCTCCTCTCTCTTTCTCTCTCAGGTTTCTCTCTCCTCTTTCTCTCTCTCTCCAGAAGGGCAAAACCCTAAAGAGCCGTTTACACCCACCTAAGTAAGTTTTCTCTCTCCTCTCTCTCTCTCTCTCTTATTCTCTCTCCCTCTCTCCCTCTCTCTCTCTCTCTCTCTTTCTAAAATTTTTGAATATATGGGTCCTTGTACTGTTAAACCTGTCATTTGCATTCCCTGTATTTTTTATTTTTGTGAAGCTGAGATTGAAATTTCGTAAAATTTTTTATTTTTTTTTCTCCTTTTGTTGAGCAGATCTGGGATTTGGGGATCTGAGATCGAATCTCAGATTTCGAAACCCTAATTTTGCTTAGCGTTTACTTTGTCATTGGAATATGTAGATCTGGGCTTGGGTCTTTGTTTGGTATCCTCCTTGATTGCTCAAAAAATGTAGGGGGTGGAAAATAGATTTAGATCTGGGAATTTTTCGCTTTTTTGTTCGGAAAATTTTGAAATTGAAAATTTTTTTTCCCAGTTTAGGGCTCCGAAATACCGAAAGTTTTGGCCTTTCTTTTTGGGATTGATGTTTTATGGATTTTCAGTATTTTGTTATGTTTGTATCCGTGGTGTAAAGCAGTTTGCTTTTTTTTTTTTTTTGGGGAAGATTTATAAAGCAGTTTGATTTTTCTCAGCAGCCCAACAAGTGTTGATCTTGAAATTTAATGGGTGGATCTGATTGATTTGCTCTTTTTGTGTACAATTCCTGTATAATTCCGCTTGAATTATTATCATTCTTATTTTTGGTCCGTGGTTTTATTGTTTATCCTTCGATGTTTTCTATTTCTGTCTGCATGATCTGGAGGGAATGTTCTGTTGTCCAATGCGCCAGTTTTTTGTGTATATTATTCAAGTTTTTTTGTTAATTAGTCAATTCAAAACATGACGATTTCGAATATTTCCGCTATTTTTCTGCTGGATTTGTAGCCCCATGGATGATGATGCATTGAACATGCGCAATTGGGGTTATTACGAACCGACTTTCAAAGGTCATCTAGGCCTACAGCTCATGTCAAGCATGGCGGAGCGTGATACCAAACCCTATATCTCGGGACGTGATCCGACAACAGTCATGGTTAACGCCAATGGTGCGTATCATCCAAGGGACTGTGTCGTGTCTGATGCCCCGGTCCCGATGAACTATGTTAGGGACAGTTGGGTTAATCAGAGGGATAAGTTTCTGAACATGTTACCTGCCAATCCCAACTATGCTCCTGTTCTTCCGGAAACTTCTGGAGCTCACTCGTTGCAGATGTTGCAGCCGCCAGCAGAAACGTCGAGGGATGAGAGGGTGGGAAGAGTTGAAGAGCCAGTTATTGTTAATAAGGAGAGTGGCCCCTCGAAGAAAAGACAGGGCGGGGGTGCCCCAAAAGCCCCAAAGGTGAAGAAGCCAAGGAAACCAAAGGATAACAGCAATCCTGCAGTTCCACGAGTGAAGCCGGCAAAGAAGACTTTGGAAGTTGTAATAAATGGGATTGATATGGACATTTCTGGAATCCCAATTCCAGTTTGCTCCTGCACTGGAACTCCACAGCAGTGTTATCGATGGGGCTGCGGTGGTTGGCAGTCGGCTTGTTGCACGACAAATGTGTCTGTGTATCCTTTGCCGATGAGCACCAAACGGCGTGGTGCTAGGATAGCTGGAAGAAAAATGAGTCAAGGTGCTTTTAAGAAGGTATTGGAGAAACTTGCAGCTGAAGGCTACGATTTTGCTAACCCGATTGATCTGAGGACTCATTGGGCAAGGCATGGTACCAACAAGTTCGTTACAATCAGGTAGATTTTACTTTTGGTTGGTACACCATTAGGGGACTTCCATTGCATCTGGTCTGTTTTCACCTGTATATATAATCTGTGGCCTCTTGCAGAGATCTTTCAAGATACTTTGTAGTTCTTTGAATTTTCAATGTTGACTGATGATACTTGTTTCTTCAAATTTGGAATTGTTCTTTGTTTTTATTTAAATTTTCCTTTCGAGGCTTATGACAAGGGCTTAACTTTGCTAGCCACCAAGACTTTTATGTGGATGAGTTGCCATTTATTGTATCGTTTTTTTTGGATAATTTTCATTCCTTTTAACTTAGAGATGTTAAAACTTGCAGTTAATTGATTTGAATCCTGCCTGCTGTCTTGTTATAACCTTTATGTTGTTTGAACAAGAAAAGTTTAACTGATACAAGATTACATTTGGTAAAAAGTCAATTTTAATTCTTCCTAACTGTACGGATATATGTGATTGGTACTGTTGTAAGGCACATTAGTATATATATTGTTATGAAATGTTATTGTTACTATTAGAAACTATTGTTTGAGGTATTATCCTCATGTCTATGAGGGGGATTTCGCTACATTGTTGTTATTGGTTGTCTCTTTAATCTTGAAGCATTATAGATGAGTGTTGCTCGGCGCGTCGGCGACTATGCTCAATCTGTCTAGTTTGAAATACAGGATGTTTGTCATCTTGAGATTATGCTATACATGTCTGGGGAAAATAGCAGTTCAGCAGGTGTGGGTTGTGTGTAACGGTAAAATCTAGTAAAATTTGAGTGGTGAAAATTGACGAGAAAATGAAAACACAGAAAAAGAAAGTTGGGCCGTCCTTTATTATGCTTCACATTAGAGGTTTGCCTCTTGTATGTCTACTTATGAAGAATCAATCAAAACTCTGCTGTGGGTTGTGGGGAAGTGAGAGAAGAAATCATCATTATACTATAAAAAGAGAGATATTTGTGCTGACAGAGACGGTGGAATGATTTCTTGATTAGTTATTCATTTTTACAAATAAGTTTTTTCAGTTAGATTTTGCTCGTCTTCTTTTTTCTAATGTTTGCCAATAATGTCTTGTGTTTCCAAGTTGAAAGTTTCTGTTCCAAAATTTTGCAGGCTATTTAGGTGGTGTAAAGACACATGTTCTGTTTTTAGTCGTCTGCTTTTTAGTTTATGCTCTGTTTTTGTGTTCTAGTTAATGTTAAAACATCTTCCTAATTGTCACTAAAATAAGTTGAAAAACTACTTTCCATTGGGGGGACATCGGCTACAATGAGCATAAATAGAAGAATTAAGTACCCTTCACCATGGCCTTGGGGAAACTTTGCACCTTGAGGAATAACGTTTGAGTGGGGCACCTGCCCTTTTAACTCTCCATGTGTTTAGCCAAAATGCTCTTTTTGCTCTTTTTATTATATACAAATACCTAAAACATCTTTACGTGTTTGTAAAAAATGTTACAAAATCTCCCTTTAAGCAATAAAGTTTTGGAAATACCAAGACTGTCCATCCTAATCTATGTTTAAATCGAATTTAAATATAACTTTACTAAAAAATTACAAGCTTTAAGCATGGTGATCTAGTGGTAAATGATTATCGTAGCGGATTAGTGATCAAAAGTTTGAATTAATGTTAATTGACCCTCTCGGGGGTCTTTGGTAATCCTCAGGACGGGGAGCTTGCTGATGAGAGTCTTCTCCTTTCCTAACTTATATTTATTTATTTATTAAAAAAAATTAAAGAAGCGAATTTAATCTTTTAAAATGATCAAAATTCTCAAAATTTTTTACGGAAAAAAAAGATTACGCATTTTTTGCTTTTCCTTTTAATCATCATTTAGAGAAATTTTCAAGTTTTAAGATTTATCTATTTAATATTTTAGTTTACTTAATGGATTGAGAAAGATTTTTATTTCTAGAGGTATTTTGTGACCGATTTTGCAAACACGATAACATGGGACGTGTTGAGTATTCGTATAATGAAATAGGCAAAAGTAGTATTTAGGCTAATAAATAGGGTGTTTTAAGTATTTTTCCTACTGAATTGATAGAAATAAAATTATTGTCAATAGTTTCAGTCAAATTTGATGGCAATCCTTACCTATGACCGGCCTAACTTAGCTAGTCGTGCGGGTTATTACGGAAACTTTAGCCAATCATTTGTTACAGATTTTCGAAGTGATTTTCCCCCGTGTTTAATATGTATCATAGTATCATATGTTTTTCTTTCAATCAACAATTACCTAAAAGTTATAGTTTAATAAGGTTCACTTAATTTCTTCTCATAAAGACTCTTGTAGTTGATCTATCAATGGGAAATGTTTATTCTTGTCTGTGTGTTTTACCAAAAAAAGAAAAAGGAAAAAGAAAAACATTTTGCTATGATTGATTGATTGAACCTAACTAACAATCTTTTGTTACTATCATTGTCCTATATAAATTGAGCTTCTTGTCATTGAGCTTCTTGTCACAAACAAACTCTTGGGCAAAGTAGATCTTTAATTTGAGACGCCTTAACCTTACAAGCTAGACAACGTTCGAACTTTGTAGTATCGTTGTTTCTATCTGCATCACCTTTTTTCTTTCGTGATGACCTTCGTCACCTTACCCTTGCTGGTATAGAAATTCCTCGCAGTCGTAGTGAAAGGGAGGTGGTCGGTGGGCGGCGGCAAACAAGGAAGGAATTTTGGATTTTTTTTATCCTTTTTTTTTTTTTGGTAAAGTGAATTTTTAGATTTAAAATTTATTTTGCTAGTTTTTAAAGTAATTATGTACTTCAACGTAATGCTCTGTGTGCAAATTATTGACGTCATAATAGTAAATAACTAGTCATAGATTAATTAGATCAATTAGGATATGTTTGATACACCGTATTAGTAATCCGTTTTGTATTATTTAAAAAAATACAATTTTTGACAACATCTTTGTATTATATAGTTTAATAAGAAATCAAAAATTAATACAATACAAACTGTGATATCTTATATAATAAAAAACCTCTGTTTTAGGCTGTATTATATACTTTAATCTAAAGATTACATCCAAAAACAAAATATAATGGATTTCAATATGGAGGTTGAGTCGAGTTTCTAGACAAAAGTTGGTCTCAGGTTTCGGGATTGAGCTAAATGTCTGGTTTCAAAGTTTGGGTTAGGGTCGGGGTTGGGTTTCAAGACAGGGGTCTAGATCGGGTTTCGAGACAGAGGTCAGGGGACATAGGTTGGGGTCGGGTTTCAGGACAGGGATCGAGGTTGGTTAACGGGGTCAGAATCAGGTTTCAGGATGGTGGTCAGCATTGAGCTTCAGAATGGGGGTCGAGGTTGGTTTTCTAGGTCAAGGTCAAGGTTAGGTTTTGGGATGGGGGTTGGGGTTTGGTTTCGGGATCGAGGGGGTTTGGTTTCAGGATCAAGGTTGGGGTCGTGATTCGGGACGGGGATTCGAGTCGGGTTTCAGCATGGGGGTTAAGGAGGTCTCTAGGTCCGGGTCGGGTTTTGGGACAGGGGTCAGGGTTAGGTTTCTAGGTCAGGGTAGGATTTTGGGACTGGGGTCGGGTTCGGGTTTCGGGTTCGGGTTCGGGTTTCGGGGTCAGGGGTCGAGGTTGGTTTTCAGGGTTAGGGTCGGGGTCGGGTTTCAGGAGGGGGTTGGGATCGGGTTTTGAGATGTGGGTTGGGGTTAGGTTTGGGTTTCGATGTCGAGGTTGAGGTTAGGTTTTGGGACAAGGGTCAGGGTCTGTGTTGGGTTTTGAGATGTGGGTCGGGGTCGTTGTTAGTTTTCGAGATGGGGGTCGGGGGTTTTAGGACCCCAACTTTGACCTTGAACCCTGACCCTGACACCAGTCTCGAAACCCATCCTCGACCCTCGTTCCGAAACCCGACTTCAACCACGATTACAAAACCTAACCCTGATCCCGACCCGCACCCCCGAAACCTGACCCCGACCCCGTCCCAAAACCCAACCTTGAGTCCGACCCCTGTCTTGAAACCCGACCCCGACTCTGATCTTGAAATCCAACTTGACCCCAATACCCGTCTCAAAACTAGACCTCAACTCTCCTTCCGAAACCCGACCTCAACCCCTATCACGAAACCCAACCCTGACCACGACCTCGATCCCAAAAACTGACCCCGACCCCTGTCCTAAATCCTACCCCGATCCCGTTCTGAAACCTGACCCCGACCCCCGTTCCGAAACCCACCATGACCCTGAAACCCAACCTACGACCCTGAAACCCGACCTGACCTTGAAACTCAACCCCGACCCCGACTCGCATCCCCGACCCCCTCCCCAAAACACCCAGTTTGGAAGCCTAACCCCGACCCTTATCCCAACTCTCGTCGATAAACCAGACCCCAATCCCGTTCCAAAACCTAGCTCTGGTCCAAGGGTCATAGCATAAATTTTATCTTTTGAAAGCTCAATTCTTAATACGATACGGTATGGTGAAAAACAAACAACGTGTTGTATTGTACATTATTGTAATGCAATGCTAAACCGAACATCGTATTGTATAATAACAATACAATACAATGCATATAATATAATACAATACAATACAATATAACGTGCCAAACATATCCTTAAAAAAAAGACTAAAACTTCTACCATATACGTTAAGGATATATATATATATATATATATATATATATGAGTTAGGCTTACAGTAATCATACCGTATAATAATCAAAGCCATCAATGTAAAATCATTAGAACAAATATTATTATATTACCATAATTTCATGTTGTTTCAAGTGTTCCTAGAAAATTAAACATTTACATACTTTTATTACCTATTCTCGTGTTTTATTATTATTTTTCATTTATTTTTTTCAAATCGCGTTGAGCACAAACAGATCTTCGCAATGATCAACTATATCTTTGATTCTCATGTCATAATAAACAATTTATCATAATGACATATTATTATCAATAACAAATTATCAATTTTACATAAGAAATTAAACGTTATTTGTTGTTCTAACTATAGTAAGGTTGCCATAAATGACATTGCCTTAAGTAAGACGAACCCTATATATATAAATGAGTTTGGAACGGTTACTCTTTTATTTTTTTTAATATTTTTTTTATCCATCGTACCATCCATATTATAGAGATAAGATCATATACCTTACTAATTATCATAAATATTTTTTTTGTCAACTACTCAATTTATCATAATCGTCTGAATCATATTACATAGATAAAACAACAATACCCATCATTGATAAACATTAAAGTAACTACTAAAAATATTTGTGTATATATGGGTTTATCTAGCTCATTATATCTTATGTGCTCTTGACAAAAATTAGGGATGGCAATAGGCGGCACGGGGTGGGGGTATGCTTCCCCCATCCCATACCCGCCACTCTTTTTACCCTTATATCCGCCCCATTCCCGTTTAATTTAATGCGGGTGCGGATGTGGGTAATCTTCACTGGAAATGCTATACTTATAACTTACCCATTTACACATTAAGAATAAAAAAAAATCATAACAAATTTCATTGAAGTTTTCACGAAATTTGACAACATAATCATAAATGTAATTGAAAATAAAAATGAAATCATCTTTTTAAAAAAAAATCTAATCTTCATAAAAATATAAATAAGTTCAAAAAAAAAAAAAGAAAACATTAAAACACCAAAAATTCAAATTATGTATATATAAACATATAAATATTTATATTTTTTAAGTGTGAATATAAGTGGGGCGGGTACGGGTATGAGAGAGCTTCCCCCACCCCTTCCCGTACCTTGTGAGAGATTAATCTTAATCCCTATACCTATCTCAATACCCATATATTATCCCTCATATACTTCCCTAATCGGGTGTAATAGATTGAAATGCCAAAGAATATCTTTTTTTTATGCTTGTTTTCCTGAAGGGCATATGGTCGATCTTTCCTTTGAGATATCTATGTTATATCTATGTTATAACAGCGTTGTTATATGCCCCTTTTTAGAAATTAATTGAATTATTAACTTATGTATAAAAGTCTCCGCGGAATTATTAACTTACGTATAAAAGTCTCCGCCGGGGGGGGGGGGGGGGGGGGGGGGGGGCGGGGGAAGGGGCGTGGGTTTGTTGTATTGTGTTGTGGGCGGGATACGTTAGAATCTTGCTTCGTTATCCGAAACCACAAAAAGAAAAAAAAATTTCTTGCCTCGATATTTTCAATAATTAGATTAACTGTCTTTGTTAATTACGTGAATTATAGCATACAATATAATTTTAGTGGAATTAGTCAAACTTTAAGAAAGTTTCGAATTGCCCTTTCCAATTGACCTTTTTTATTTTATTTAAATTATGCTGTATGCATTTGATTAGTGGTCATTAGAATTTTTAAACAAAATTTGGTAGGGTAAATTAACCTAAAAGATAAACAGGTTATAGTATTTAAAAAAAAAAAAAAAAAGGTTATGGCAATTCTAATTTAATCTTATTTTTTATTTTTATTTTTTATTTTTAACGTTCACTAGAGGTCCCCTCTCTTTTGGGTGCCATCCTCTCACTCGGGTGAAACCCATATAATTGTTGATTATATGTCAAAAAAAGGGCATAAACTTAAAATTCCGAAAATTTAAAAGTCGTTAATGATTCATTTATTTATTTTTATTTAAGATGAGATTTAAATTATATATGTGAAAATGTGTCGACTAATTAACAGTTAAAGCTATACTTGCAACTATTGTGAACGAATGTATTTAACTTGTTAAACTATTCAACTATATTTGAAAGAAACGATTGTAATATATCGTATTCTAAACACTGTGAAAGCATTTTCAAAGGTTTAAGAACCATAAAATATGAACCTTAAGTAGCTTTAACTTAAAATTTCTAAGGACTCATAATGATGATCTATATGTTACTCAAATAAAATTTTAAAAAAATTCATATGTAGTTGCAAGTATAACTTGACTGTAATTTTATATTTAATTCTATTCTAAAATGTAAAGTTTAAATTCTTTTACAAACTCCACTTAAAAAAAAGAAACAAAAAAAAAAAAAAAACAAATAAGCAAACAAACTTTTTATACACTATGTCACTTGTGTCAACATGTCTCACAAACTTTAAAATATACCTATTGTGCCCCACAAGCTATAATGTACATACCAAATTACTGCCTTCGCCTTTTTTTGTATATTTTTTGCACAAAATTACTCATTCAATATATATAAAGAGGGTAAATTCGTCATACCGTAGCGAATCCAATTGGGGCAAAAAAGGGGGCAAAAAAAAAAAAAAAAAAAAAAAAAAAAAAAAAAAAAACACTCACCCTCTCGATGCGTTTGATTGGAGCTGTCAGCGTTATTGTAAGCAAAAAATTGATCACGAAATGGTGAGTTTCGACCACGAATCTTATCCCTAAGCTTATACCAGGCGATAACTCAATATTTCCATCGAAAATAATAGACGGAATCAGAGAAAAAGGGTGAATTTAGAGATGTACTATAGATTGGGAGACGCAATAGGTATGTTTCAAAACACATAATAGAGCTCAGGGGAAAAATAAGTCATTTATGACATAACAATAAAAAATTGTTGTGTAATGTTTGGAATTAATAATGAAGGTCCCTTGCAAGCAAATTAAATACATTTTAATTTCCAGATTTCCAATACCAAAAACTAGAAACTAATCAAATCCGGAAGAAATTTACATGCAAGTTGAGAAGGCATATTTGAAGAGACCTCAATTAAAGCCTCATTTTCTACACGATTATTGGTGATCAATCTCGGAGATTCCTCATCAAAAATCTCCCATTTGTCAGTTACTATGGTCTTCAAAACCTTCCTATTATTGGATTCATGACTTTCTGTTCCACCAAGATTATGCTCTTCTCCGATCACCACAATAGCCTTCGAATCGTCATGATCCGAAATCTCCCTCTTCGAAACTCCGTTGATTAATCGCTCCAGATCTTTCACATCTTCCTCCGGAATTCTTTCAATTGTAGGACAACTCGTAGGACTAAGAACCCCCATTGCACTGCAGAGCTCAAAGAACAATGAGAGCTCGTCGCCTTGAGCCGTCGCCTTATGCAGAATCCCGAGCGCCAACCGCGCCTCCTCGACCTTCTTCCCCGGCGAATTGTAAACCCTTAACAGCACTCGAGCGATGCCTCTGCAGATTCTGCTGTAAACCTCGAAAACCTCGGTAACAATGCATATCATGGCTTCAAAAATCAGTCCAACCTTTATCATATTTTGTGTCTGCGGTTTAACCTAATTGAAAAAAAAAAAAAAAAAAAAAGGGGGATCAAGTAGGTCTAATGAATAAATTTGCCCTATGAATTCTACATAATTTGCATGTTTAGTATTCAAATTTGCAGTGATTGTAGACATATATAGCCTAACGATAATATCATACCTAACTTTATAAAAAAGTACAGAGTTTGAATTCATCCTTCCCGAGTTAAAAAAAAAAAAAAAGAATTCAAATTCGGATATTGTTAGATTATTTAAAAAAAAATAAATAAATAAATGGGGTGTCACCTGGAGAAGAAGATCAAATAGAGATTGCCATGTGACAAGCCTCCTGAGCTCCTCGGACAAGGGTGCTTCCGTCAAAGGCAGCGGTTTGAGCACCTCCGACGACACGAACGTCGATCTCTTATCCAAATAAGCGAAATAAGCGCGAATGAAGACGTTAAATCCCCACGCTCTCGACGAGTGGCCATCAGTGAAGCTTGAGAGATCAAAGGGCAACCGTCCGATGCGCTGAATGGCGGGGATCTTGCAGCAGAAGACGCCGTGGATGAGCATTAGGCCTTTTAGGGCAACGATCCAGCTTCTGGTTTTCTCCATGCGGGTGGAGAGGGACCAAATGAGGGGTTTCATGTAGAGAGGGGAGGTCCTTGCCCATTGGTAGACCCTCTGGAAGTTCTTGTAGTCGACGGAGGAGTCGTCGTGGCTCGTCGCCTTTATGACGATGGCCTCGAGGTGGGGGTTCCGGTACGGGGTGCGGCGAGATAGGCTGGCGATGTGTATGCTGTTCTTGTCTTTCAGAATCCCCACAGCCCTCTTCCAGAGCTTCATTATTTTTTCCCCTTTTTGTAACCCCCTCCAGCAAATTTTGTCAATCAGAGGGCTTCCCTCTTTTTAGCTACCTCTCTTCAGCCTCATTTTATTATTATTTTTTCCCCTCTTTTTTCTTTTCTGTTGGGAAAATTCTCTAACACATTCTGTTAATGAAATATTTCTTTTTAATGGGATTCTGTCAATTATCCCAATATTTTTTTAATAGCATTTTCTTATAATATAATCTTCATAAACACATTCTACCCATAAGATTTTTTTGCAATATTGGTCATGTTGAGATGAGTATCATTTGTCAAGTACTACAGATAATAATCTCTGCTGGCCGGCCCCTATATATATATACATACGAGTAGATACATATATAAGACATTTTTTTTGTTGTTGATTTTGTTGTTGGAGTGCCTTATCATTAATTTTTTGTTTTAATTAGAGATTTGGAGAATTTGTCTTTAATTTAGACTTGGTCAATTATAGTTATGTGGTTGTTGACAGTTTAAACGTGCTTTCCATTTTAAGGATTTCTATTAATTGTAAATATCGTGGCAACTGGCAAAAACGTGGCTCCATATAAAGCCTGCAAGGGTTGCTTCTTGGAGGTTAAGGTTTTGGCCAATAGGTTAAATTTATTATGGTTAATTTACACTTGTTTGGAGATCTTCTTAGTTGTGTCTGGTTCATCGGTTATAACGTCTGTTTGGTATTTAAAAGGAAGTTATAATTTTATTAATACGTCCTAATTCTGTTGGATTGACTTTTATTATTACTTCGTCGAAAAGAATTGATTGCTAAAGTTAATTATGGAATGTAATATAGAAAAGCATTCCTTGCTAGTTGATAAGATCATTTTATGAGATCATTTTTATATTAAATTTGTCGTACTTGATGCCGAATCAAGTTTGGTATAAAGTATATCATATTCTAAATTTTAATATTTAATTGTTAACTCTACACTGTCCCTTATATGGATGTGTAACAATGTAATCAATTGTGAGGTAGCTGGTCAGTCCAAATTGGAAAAAAGATTACAAATCAAGAGTGTTATTTAACAAATCCAAATCTATTTCTTTTTGCCCCTAAGTTTCTTTTAGCCATCAAGATAAGAGAGAGAAAAGTCTTTTAATGAGGACACTACAAAAATATATATATATATATCAATATTATTTTTTTTTACAAATAATCGCATTATTTATTTATTGATTATGGACAAAATTATATGTTTGTATAAATTTAGGTTTAGTTGAAATATAATAAATATATTTGGTGTAAAAAACAAACTTGTAAATTGTGAGGGTGATACGTATCCCCACATAAATCAATGCGGCTCTTTACATAACCAAATTTCATTTTCTCTTGTCTACTTATAATTCTATTTTAGTTGCGGGATTAATAATTACACACCTAAGGCCTATGTTTTGTAGAGTAGAAAAAAGAGAGGAATGAAGTTTGAGGATAGATTCTAGAGAGAAAAATGAAATCTTAGGCTGTTAAAAGAGTGAAAATTAGGAATAAAAGAAGTTGTAAATTCACAAAACCCATCATATATTAATTATTTT
>JAFMPE010107632.1:0-12892 GCA_024759925.1 Ficus religiosa | reverse complement strand
AGCCCCCCCCCACCCCCTGCGCTCGGGCCCAGGCGACCCCCCGTCCCCTCACGCTTGAGTCCAGACGACCCCTCCTCCGCCGCGCTTGAGCGCCCAATCCCCCCCCCCCCCCCAAAAGCCAAATATGGTCGCCGTTTGGGGGGGCATTGGCGTCGGGGGAGGGGGGGCCCCCCGACGTCTTTGCCGAATTCGGGAGGCCGCTGGTTTTTGTTTGAGAAACCCTTTTTTTTTTTTGAATTTCTATTTTTTTATTTCAAATATATAATATTATGAGTTAAGGTATATTATAATTATCATACACAAGTAATATTTTAACCGTTCGATTAAATTGGACAGTTTTAAAATGAGCTCTATCGATAGGATACATAAAAAGAACTTTATCCCATATTCTCCCAAAAAAAAAAAAAAGTTGAGTTGAGTTTTTTCATTTATCATTTATCTAAAGTTAAGGCACGTGACAAGGCGTGGAATCACGTGACAGAAACAGGACCTTGATTGAATTAGAAACAGGTATGGTGATTCACGCTAGTGATACACAGAGATTAGATGCATCTCCATACGCGTTTTGTATATATTTCTTTAATTATTTTTTAAGTCATTCTAATTTGATAATCGTATAATTAGTATTTTTATGAATTCTGTATGCATCATTTGCATAATTATAAGTATTGATTGAGAACAAGAAAAATAACTTGAAACAAAGAAAGGGTTGGCCTTAGTAACCATCAAAAGATGCATCGAATTAAGCTCCAAAACCAATTACATCAAAACAAATACCGTAGAAGTGGGGGATAATGCAGGCTCAGCTCATGTTGGTTTTCCCCCTCCCAAAATGTGTATAAATATATATATATATATATATTTATATCTAACAATGTCAAAAAGGTGCTGCTGCCTCTTCCATCATCTTTTTAAGCCTAGTAAGTCTCTCAATCTCCTTTAGAACCTGAAAATTTTTATTTTTCAAATTCGGTAAACAATTATTGGTCATCTTCTTTGATGTTAAACATGTCTTTAACCGTCCCCCCAGAGGGGGTGGACGGAGTGATTACAGACTCACTCACTCACTCCTCAAACTCTTGTTAAGGGAGAGGTTTAAGGTTTGAGCCTCTTATTTTTTCGATACAGGAAAATGAATCCCTTTTCATTCAGGAAAAAGATAATGTATGTAACTCGGAAAAATATGCTTCCTCCCTTACCTCCAAAGTCATGTCCTCCGGAGTAACAGCATTTAGATCATCATAACCCAATTGACATGCCACATCTGATAAGGATAAGGAAAGCAGTTAGAATCCAACGAGAAAACAAAACCGAATACATGACAAACAACATTGTTCCAAGTACATATAAAATGCATGTTATACTTTGGAGAGAGACGGTTGCATCAGCTGTTGCACATCCATCCCTCGATTCTTCATACAAAGAACCTAACTGGGCCATCACCTGCTTAGCATCCATCAGAAATTAAAAATTAAAGATAAAGATAGGTCCGTAATGGTAAGTTTGGATTCATAAAGCTGTGTTTGACATCAGATCTTCAACAAGTTGGATTCAATTTATGTAGTTTTTGATTATAATATGATTTTGATGCGACATGACGGTGTAAAATTGCGTAATACTAGTAGTGTAATATTTTGAATCCAACAATAAATTGTCAATTTCCATCTGAAAATCAGCATAGACAAGTAATCAAATGGAGCATAAGACAAGACCTGCTCACGTTCACTTGGGTGTTCTTCTAATATTCCATTAGCCACCATGTCTAGGGGCACATCAATCCATACTGAAATCCCATGTCTGAGAAGAGCTCTGTATACGTTTGTAAAGCAAGTTAGGATAGAACATGGTAAGTACTAATAATGAACGAATACCGTAAGAAGATATTCCACATACAGATTAGTTGAACTTTGAACTGCACCATTTCCAGCACAAACCACCAATCTACCCATGGACGACAACTGCTTCAATACTTCAGTCTGCACCAGTATGTCACTTTAAATATAAGTATAGAGGTTCAAAAAAATGATTAAACCACAAAAACGGATCAAATTAAATCATTGTTATATTTAGAAGTCTCTTTTCCACTTTCAACCAGTTGAAAGACCTTATAATTCTTAAATTGTACACGATTGATTCAAATTTTGCACATGTCCAAAGTTATTCACTTATAAGTCCAAACAGACACACCAAACCAATTATATATTGGCCTGTCTGGTATGGTTTGGTTTCCCTTAAAGATTTTAAACCATCCAAACCTGATTGATCTCTGATTTTCCCTCCACACCATCGAAACTGACTATCAACACAAATGTAAGCACTCAATGTCAACAACTGAGGCATTTACATATATGTTGGCAGCTAATACATATGAAAAATCACCTCCGATTCTCGGAAGCCCTGCTCATCGGTCTCTTTGAAAGACTTGACAGCAGATTTAGCTCCAGCAGCTTCCTCAACCAAACTATCACTACATGCAGAAGAACACAACGTGTGAAGAGTCAATGTCATATATAAGAAGAATATGTCGATGTCTAATCTTTCAATCACAAACTAGGTACCTGTCGAAGTAGTAATATCTTAATGTTTCCGCTAAAAGCTTCCCCAGACTGGTTTTTATAGAGCTGTTCATCCCTTTTACACACGAGAGAAAAAGAGATTAATTTCTCGCAAGTGTAAAACACTAACAAAACACCAGGAAAATGATTTCTGGTTTCATAACGGATGCTTACCCACAAGAAATATGGACGTTCCTTTGAGTCCAGGAAATATATCCGCTCCCTTCTTCTGAATTAAAACTGAACACTTAAAATCAAAACTTCAAACCACGAGAAAAATCACCCATTCTAAAGAACAACAAATAAAATTCTTAAATCAAAGAGAAGCAAATGTAGGTGCATAAGTTTGAGGCAGAAGGGAATAAGAAAAGGGCCACCTTCACTGCGAGAGAGCGATCAAGCACGCCAACTCCGGCTGCTAAATGTACGAGGATGGATAAGTTGGGATATAAAAATCAATAAATAAATAAATAATATTTTACAATTAAAGTAAACAAACATAATAAGTTCGAAAAAAGTCAAACAGAAAAGAATCCATGGGGTTTTTAAGCTAGAAAACCAATAATCAAGCAGTTGGTGTGCAACCCAGAAAACAAAAATCAAAATTCAGAGACCCCAAACAAAGAAAGGAACAATTTAAGGAAGGAAGGAACTCACAAGAAGAAATCCCATCGGCGGCGGAGCAGGCAAAGGGTGTGGTGAGAAGAGGTCTTCGGAATCGGAATTGGGAGAGAGATGTGGTGGGGATAAGTGGGAGAGATTGGGAAGTCCTCGAAAGGGGAAACAAAGGAGTGTGAATTTGGAACTTTGTTGTTATTGTTGTTGTTATCTCCATGGAAACTGGAAAAGGTTTTACCTTTACTCCTTTCTTTCACTGGGTTTGCTCTGCTCTGCCCTACTCTGTTTTGCAGTTTATACGGTTAATCAACTGTCCTCCAATTCTATTACTACTACCAGTCGGTCTTGCTCTTGTGCAAATGTGACCTTATCTCCTCCAACAACTTATCTAGCGACATGTTTTTGTTTTTTGTTTTTTGTTTTTTTTTTTAATCAAGAAATAAATAAATAAATATATATAAAGATATATTCGGATGAAAATAAAAATGAGTTAATGGTAAGTGTACATATTTATATATTTTAGTAAACAGAGCTAGAATACACAAACAACATCTCACAGAGGAATCATATAAACCTATTAGAACCCTATTAAATTACAACTTCCAGATAATTACTGATTAAAAGAAAACTTATAGACACTTATAAGCCACTCAAGTCATCACTCCCAGCTGATGTGGTATTCACCAAGTGGCTACTAGTTTTTTTTTTTTTTTTTTTTTACACAACAAGCACACACAAACAACTTTCTATGAAACAGATCAACCATAATAACCTTCAGGAGGAACTAGGTGGACCTATAAGTAAATCTTACTAAGTTTGCGTTTGGTTCGTCAATTGGGGATGAAATTTTAAGTTAAAGTTGGTTGACTTTTAAAAAACTAGTTATAAATTTTGTTGACTTTTCAGAAAAAGACAAAAACTGAGATAAAATAATACAGTTTAGTTGGAGTTAAACTTAAATGCCAAACAAAACCTAAGTTACAACTTCCAAACAATTGCTGACTAAAAGAGAACTTATGAACACTTATAATTTTAATTATTGATAAATTTATCTTTATTTTTAGAATTTTTAGAAACTTGTTACAATTTCATGAATCACGCACTTTATCGATGAAAAAGTAAATGAAAATACCAAAATGCCCTTAAATTGACAAACTATTTTTGAAACTATATTTTTCATGAGAAAAATAATGTCCAAAATATTTTAAATATTAGGGAAAAAAAAAAACCAAATTCAAGATTGTTTTGTAGAAATTTTATGCTTTGTTATAGGATTTTCATGTTTTTAAATGTTTAAAATAGATTCACAAATTATTGGCGGTTATTTCCTTCATGGTGTCCAATTCTTTTTCAATTAACAATTGACACAAGGGATGAAACTAAAAAAGCTCAAAAAATTCTAATTATATTTTTGTATTTTAAAAAGATCGACAAATTTTTTTTTCCACCATCAAAAATAGCACTTCCAACTAATACAGAAATGCTCAAATCACTTCAAATGTCCCTCCTTTTAATCACTCTTATATTTTTCTTTTTGTCACTTCAAATTTCATGCATGTCACTTGTTTCTCGTGTATTGACCATCGGTCCTCGATCCATGATTGAGATACAACGGTTTGATATGATTGTTATTTGTAGTCATTAGTTGTAGTTATCTCAACTCAACTTGTCTTATTTGTTTGATTTGAGTAAAACAACTATTTTAAAACTCCAAGATCGAAGCAAAGTTTAGGAAAAAATGGTTCATTAGAAAATCTGAAGTCTTTTTGGGACTAAAACGAGTAAAATAACCAAATGAACAATGTGCTGAAGATTTTAAGCCAAGTTCAAGACACGCCTGTAATTTGCAAATTCATGACAGCCAAATTCAACATGATTCTCAAGACTTAAAAAAGGGGTAAAATGAAGTCCAAGATTACGTAGTTCTTCCTAGCTACAAAAGCAACAAAGACATTTGGGTAACGATCCAACTACTAATGGAGGTCCAAAGAATGCAAAATCCCCCCACTTCCTTGGTCATTCATCATCACTCGGTAAAAATACAACAAAATTCCTCGTGCGAAAAGAAGATATTTACGACACAAAGTAACGACAATCGTGTAGAGTTTAGTTTCCCATCATAATCAATCACTAACGAAGGATGAACCAATGATCGGGATGAGAAACTAAACAAATTTATCCACCATCATATTTACAGACGACCACCTAAACACAAATCTAAAGAGAGCCCAAAACAATCTTCCGCTGGGCAGACTTTGAAACAAAAGAGAGAGCGAAGGAAAGAAAAAAAATCGCAGCTTCAAACTAATGTTGCATCAGATCAACTCCCACCTGCGTCCACTGAAAAGGTCCAAACTCAATGACCGTGTTATGCAAAAACTATGATCAGTTCAAGACTTCAAGTGATGACCCAATATTTTTTACGAACCACACTAAGCTGCTTGCTCAGTTTTTTAAGGAACAAAATAACGGGAGACCAGCACATAATTTACTCTAAGATCGTTCTTGAGTTCTACTACTAGTGTATTTAAAATTTTCAGATCGTTATTAACATATATAGTGGCTACCAGCAATGAACCAGCCAAAGATGATAATTAAAAACGATGCAAAATGAATCGTGTATCGTGAATCACATTAACGAGGTAAGATATACCAAGGACCACGAAGTTATCTTCAGTAAACTGGAGGTGTGGATGCCAATGCATATGGTGGTAACAAACAATCTAGCAGACTAGCACCGCAAATTAGTTTGAAAACTATGCTCACCTTGTATCGGACTAGATTGAGAGGTCACTTCAGAAACAGTTGGTACTGGGTTCATATTTGAGAGTAAAATAGGCGTTAAAGGAGGTGAATTAACATCTTCGGCCTTGTTAGGAACTTGAGGAGACTCGAAATGCTTGGCTACATGCAATGCCATTTCTCTCTGACTGCTCGAAGGAATAGAGAAGCTCCGAGAAACAATCAATGGTGGAGTTGGAAGAGGAGATGCCATATTGATCCTATTTGTAGCGTTAAGCTCTTGATTTCTTAAGACCAATGGAGCAGAGTGGCCAATTAAACTAGGAGATCTGGATGCCTTAGCAGCTGAACTACCTGGAGGCCTAGGAAGCTCGTGAAGCTCACTTATCCTGGGTGAGGAAGCAAGGGGCGGTGAAGCACTTGGGGATACTTTTGGAGATGAAGAGGACTGAGGCATCTGTGAACGTGATGCTGTTCCAGATGATAGCTGGGGAAATTCGGCAGATGCAATGGGGCCGCTGGTAGACAAAACGGGCTTTGTGGATGATGGCTTACCAATCAAGGGACCAGAGAAGGCTTGTCTTTTGTTCTTCTTAGTATCATCAGATGCATTAGCCACATCAAGCCGTGGTAATGCAAGAGGAGGAGGTAGATGGATAGAGGATTTAGTACTGCTTTCCTTGAGTGCCAATTGTCCTTTAAAGGTATTAACTCCCGACGAGGTACCATCACCATCGTCTTTTTCATGCTTCTTTTCTTCCAATGGCAAAGAATGCCACAAATTAGGGGTGTGCCCACTTGGCTTTGGGTGGACTGAAATGCTATGCTTTGATGTCGTGGAACCCTTTGCATCAGTAGGAGTGGGAAGCACATATGTGTTAGATTTACGTGTAGATGACAATTGCAACCTAGCTTTCTCAGCTGGATCAAACTTCTTCTCTGCAGAAATGGGGGCTGAGTAGCTGCTAACTCTTGGTTCTCTACCGGACACCTTGAAATCTCCTTGGTTTCTATCTACAGTCATCTACATTTAGAAAATTTACCGTTAAAAGAAAGAAAAAAGAGAAAAGAGCCACTGTCCCTCTTAAGAAAACATAGATCTCTATGCAAATCCTGGAAAATAAGATCCGAGCCTTTATTATTTATTTATTTATTTATCTATTATTTATTGCTAAAGACGTCGTTGATATTTGGACTCCATGCGTTAGGTTCTAAAAGCTTCAGTATTTCATCATAAGAAATTAATATATATTGCGTGCATGGTTTTTGAATATTGAGGTAACAATTTTCGGAAGATTCCGAACACCAGACTGTTACAACTGAAATTTTTCAATTGCAGGGCCTATTGGATCATACCTCTGCATTTTCCAACTTTGCACCTTGGGGAGACAATACACCGTCTTCATCCACCTGTCAAACAAGCCACGGAAGTTTTTTCAAAAGAGAGGACAAAACAAGCCACAGACGAGGGTGAAAATAAGCATTGAAAAAGACAGAACAAAATCTCAATATCATGATCACTGCGTCAAATGGTTACAGACCTAAAGAATATGCACTAGTTAGAGAAGAGCCACAACCCGACTGGTATTTAAGGGCACAATACCATGCATGTCAAACAGAAAAGTCGGCCAAAATCAATCAATTTCGTAAGCTGTTGAATCTATATTTAGGTTTAAATTGGCCATATTAGTCTGACAGGTCAAGGACTTGGACCAGTTCTCAAAGAATTTCCTCTTCGGAAACCGCCCATCATAATATCTACTCCATGCAAAATGTTACTGGAAATTCGATGATCGTTACAACCAAATTAACTCGTCATTCCCTTTTCTTCACAACAATTTTACTTTTTGGGACTTGGGAGAAAGGGTAAAGATTTTAACTCAATAAATTTCAGAAGGTTGTTCCATCTAATAGGAACCATGAAAAACTAGCCTTTTCTGTTGGAAAGGTAAAGAGCGGAAAAAATTGGGTTAGGAACTCTCCAAAGTGCCTTTTACCTTTCCCATGATCGCAACTATTTTCTTCCCTAGGTTCTTACCTCCATCGAATTCCTGGATGTCGCGATAACATCTGGTCCCTGTTTATGTGGTCGATGGTCAAAACTCAACTCCCCAAAATCATTAGCATCATTCCCATTCTCGTCGTCATCATCACCATCTTCTCCATCATAATCTTCAAGTCCACTGAATTGATATTCAATGTGCTGCTGTTCTGTAACCAATCTCACATGTGGCTCAACAGCTTCAAGTGATTTAAGTCCCTTCCGAAAGAAATTCAACTGAATTCAAAATAAAGAGAAAAAAAAAAATTTAATAACGCAATTTTTGGAAATTAGTAAATTAAAACTTTTAAGAATCTAAGAAAGAAAACCTGTGCTGCATGGTGACGAGCTGCCTGTGTGAGAAGACTCCGGGACTGCCCCTGCTTTAGAGATTTCAAGCGGAAAACACATAAAGTTGCCTCCTCATCATATGCATCATGAGCCGCTCGCAGTTGTTGTGAAGTAAAACTTTCACTTTTCCCACCTTTCGGCTTGCCTTTTTCTTTCTGTTGTGTTACCATGTACTCATATACACTCCTGAAGAAATCTTAGAAAGTAAGAAGAAAATTTCTCCACCATCAAACAAAATTGTTGGAATGAAAACATACAGACCTTTTCTCATCACATTGTCGCTTCATCTCCTGTACCAAAGAACAACAGGACTTTGAGCCAAATATGTTTACAAAGAAACACATTGCACAAACAAATGTTTAGAAATCAACATATTCATATTCAGCATATCTAGAAAATACCATTAGATACCTTTTGCAGGTCAACAGCTACAAATGCCAAAAACGTTGTGTAGCAAAACTACTTTTAGAAACAAAAAGGAAAACAGAGATATTTTTGTGTGGCAAGGACAACTTAAAAAGGCATGTGAACAATGAAAAAAATATAACATAGCACTAAAGAATTGGAACTGCAACCAAGTGTAGTGTGTAAAGTCTTAAAGCAGCTGGTAATGATGAGGAAGAGCGTACCTCAACTGTCCGAAGTTCATTGAGAAGAGACTCTGATGGATTGGTAATTGTCGTAAATATATGAGAACGCTGAAGTAAAAATAATAGTTAGTCAACGCCAAAATGAATTTAACTGGAACAATACTCTAAAGGATGTTTCTTTTGAAACAAAACAATTAAAAGCACTCACATAGCTATCAACAAGTTTTTGAAGTTCAAACTGTACTTTCCCTAACATTAGTAAAACTCTACCTGCAGATAAAACATATATCTTGTTAAAGGACAAGCAATAGCAAATTCAAAATTATCAAATTTCAAACGAGAATTCTATGGTGATACTAATCTCAGATTAAAAAAAATATAAAAAAAAATTCTGTAGTGGTACCCCTGGCCAAGAAAGAAAATGAGGGAGCAGATATAGCCTTTGCTCTGCCCATTGTCTCACCAAGAAAAATCAATGTATTTTTTATGCACTTCGTACTTCCTCCCTCATCAGTAATGCAGTTTTCTCCAATAAACAAGCCAACAAACAAAAAGGAAACCTACTGATTCACTTACCACTTTCTTCATCCTCGTTCAATGCAGTTTTCTCCAGTAAACAACCTCCCATTTCCCGCAGTGATTCTGAGAACTCTGCAAGTACAGCTTAAGATCAATTGGGAGAAGCCTACAATCTTAATTTGTGTATAAATATGAACAAGTTATATATGACATTAGCTTCATCACGTCAACATTTAGCTTCATGGACTTAATAGAGATACTGATAACTTGCAGCAACATTACCTTGCTCCTAGAAACTTCTCTTAAAAAAAATATAAAAAAATTTTTTTTTTTTTTACACCATGATCAATCAACATAGGTACAAGTCAAAGAACAATTTATACCGTATGCACTGTTTGCTGTAGCAGCAGCAGCAGAAAGTAAGCTATCATAGCAATTTCTCATATCTTGCATGTCCTACAAAGTTGAGCAAATCCAAATAATGTACATAATAAATCATCAGTTAAGCAAAAAAAATAAAAAAAATAAAGAAATAAAATGCAAGAGTTAAAAAAATTTAATGCATCTTTGTGTATCTGTACATCTGACTTACTTGCCTGCAGTTAAGCAAAGCCTATCCGTTTACACTAAACCACTTAAATCCACTGGTCAACAATTACATTACAGTTACAAACTTTTTCACCACTAATTTGATGGGTCATGGACAGAACCGCTAGCAAAATGATAATTAGACAACGAAGAAAAATTGAGAATAAACAAACATATAAAGTGCAATAGATCAAAAGAAAGCTGCAATGAAGTAAAAGCGTTAGAAACAATAAATCTGAATTATAACATAGATGTTGAAGGAAAGTTGAGGCCCTTATGCCACACGGTTTCCTTAAAACAAATTCGCCCTCTCACAGTCGATGTGAAAGGTTTGCCTGTCTTTCAGGAAACAATGACTACAGGTAGCAATCAAGCACCAAGGACCTACTTTTGGCGAACCGAACAGTAAACAAACTCGATCACACTGAATCCTAGATGCACTAAAGAATATAGAAAATCTAGAGAGAGCAATATTTTCCAATGTCTTCGAAAGAGTAGAGGAGAACCTCTTTTATAAGGCTTTTGCAAAAACATGGCCATAAATCCGAATCAATTTCGAAATTTTTTCGAAATTAACTTCTCCATATTAATTTCAGAACTAGTAAATTTAATTATAGAATTAAGTCAAAACGTTTTTGAAGCTTAAAAGTTGACTGTTACAAACCTTTATAACCTTCCAGTAGTCAACTACATATTTATTTTTGAACCGGCAATTTTTTCTATAACATTCTCCAACTTCATGGGTGCACATTACAAGTTAATTTTTCATTCACCCTTTCATTATTTTTAAGCATATACCATATCCACATTGACCAGTATGTTGTGGATCCCACTCAAAATCAAGCTTCATAAATGGTACCCAAACATGGGTTTTCAAGCCATTTTCCAACAAGAACAAGCATATTAGCTTGATCCATAGTCACTCCTAGGCAAGCTATACAGGTTCAACTTTTTATTTTATTTTACTCTAATTTTTACGATATACGACTTATAACTCCCATTTATTAAAGAGAAACAAAAACACACTAGGATTCGAACCGGGAACTCCTACCTAAAACCCCTCCCCTTCCGCCATTGAGCTAGTCCCAACGGGGAAAACTATGTTCAGCTTAAATCTCAATCTATTGTTTCTATCTAATTCCAGGACAATTACACTTGTTTGATTGCAAGCATAACAATACGTTTATCCATTCTTAACACTCATTTCCTGTTAATGAATGCACATATCTCTAGCGTCAAAACACCAAAATCTATAAACGGAAAGAGGAATTAGCCAAACAGCAACTAGATAGCTATAACCTCGTTCTCATCATTTATCAAAAACTTAAAAAAATTAAGGGGAAAAAAAAAACAGTGATAATTATGATGAAACAACTGAGGCAAAGCTTTGTCCAAAGGTTTTGGGCATTAAAGAATAATTAATCAGCAGTTCATCAGCTCCCAAACAGTTTTCAGCATTAAATTAGAGCAGAAATGGAATTAATCAGGGAAAATTAAACAAAACAGGAAAGAAAAGAAGAAGAAGGAGAAAAGGGAAACCTTAGCTGCCTCAGCAAGCTCATCTAACTGAGCGGAAGATTGGAGGTCTCGCTTATCCCTGGAATCGTTCTTGGAGAGCGCGAATTTGCGGAGCTTACCGAGTGGAGACTTCATTTTGGGAAAACCCTAACGCAATGATCCCCCAACCGGAGAAGCGGAGACGAATCGAATCGGGGGTTTTCCAAAGCTCGGAATTTGACGCGACGAAGAATTGACGACCGCCGTGCACCGAATCTGCCGGACCCGACGGCGGAGATTAATTGGGCAGCTTCTACGACATTGACGACTCAGACGAAGAAGACGAACAACAACAAGAACAACAACATAAACGACGACAAGAAGCAGCTGCTGCTGCTGAGCTCGTCCGGTCGAAACGACTCGTAACAGATCACCCCAAGAGAGATATAGAGAGAGAGAGAGAGAGAGAGGAGACGAGAAAATGGAAATCTAAATGAAAAAACGGGAAGAGTGAGAAAAATTAAACACAAAATGAAAAAATAAAAAATAGAACCAAAAAAAAATTTTTAAGGCACGGAAAAGAAGAAAATGAAATTAGAAATGTAAATTATGTGCAAGGACTGTACAAGATAAAGAAAAATATTAATTATGTAACCTTCTTTTCAAACTTGCTTTTTCTAAATTTATACTTGTCTATAGATTGTTTTCCTTACACGAAAAAAAAAAAAAAAAAAAAAACTGGAAAAAAGATTTTTTTTTTAGGGATTGGAAAAAAGATATTTTAATTTGTGATTTTTTTTTTCAAATAATTTGACTTAGTTGTATAGAATGAAAACTCATATAAAAAACCGACTAAATAAATAAAATTCTTATGAAATGTATTATTATTATTATTATGTTATAACACCTAATTCTGAACAGTTAATTGCATCTCAATTATGTTAACATTAAAAATATGCAAAAAATTGAATAGAAACTTGATAGTTAAAACTGCATAATTGAGAAATGTTATTTTCTTTGAATATATCACAAAATTTTTTTAAGGTTAATAAATTTCAAAAAAAGAAACGAGAGGGAGAGAGAAGGGATGTAGAACTGAACAAAAATAATATCTCCTAAATTAAAAAAGTTCTTAAAAGGTTATAAATATTTATATTTATACTAAAAAAATAAATTAAAAACAGAAGAAGAAGAAGAATACGCACTCTGATGAAGTGCCACGTTTTACGAAGGACAGTGTTGGTAATTTACCAACTCTCGTACAATGAAGAGACAAAGCGAGAAAGCCGGATCGAGTACGGGCGTTAGTACATGGTTAAGGCGGAGATTGGCCGCTAGATTTCGTAGGATGACTTACATTTTGCCTAAGGCGAAAAATGACGTACATCTAC
>JAFMPE010107603.1:0-12893 GCA_024759925.1 Ficus religiosa | reverse complement strand
TGTTGATTAGGCGGTATTTTGAAGCGTTCGTAGCTAACTATTTAGTGGGTTATCTGCGACCCATGATTTGATGCCTCTTGAGCCCAGCTAAATTAAGAATTCAAATATTTTATCGAGTAGGGTATCTCTTCATTTATTTACTAACCGTAAATAAATGTAATGGGAAAGGTAATATGATTGAAAAAGTAAAATAATGAAAAGAAATGAGGGATCAATGATTCTTTTTTTTAGTGTTTACTTAACTTACCTATTAAATAGTGTAAAGAGAAATAATCTCATTCCCTTTATAGTATTTACTAATCTTATTAATGTAATTAGTACAGTATCTTTTTACATTAAAAAAAACATTGACACATAAAAACTTATTAACGGTTTATAAGTAATTTTTATATGTATTGCTTTTGATAAGGAATCAATACCAACGAGATGCAAGAATTAACAATCCCTTTTTGATTCCATGTATTGTGTGGGGTTCACTAAGATCTTACCCCCATTTTGTAAGTAATTAACACATGATTAAATAGCTACTCATATTCCTTTACTCTTTGATGCAAAGTAAATATGCTTAGTATCTTGCTTTTCTCTGGCATTTTCCTTTTTTTGGATACTATGACCAATACTTAACATGTGAACGCATTGTCCCGTCAGGGGCCTTCACCATTTAGGGGATTGCCTAGATATATCATTTTAAATGTTCGTAAGAAAGTGATGTATAGTTCAGAAAAAAATAACGTTTGCATTTCCGAATATTTTTCGGATTTAGCAAAATAATTTTCAGATGTATAAGAACAAAAATTATCTAACAGTATACATTTTGAAATCTACACGAATATTATTTGATTCTAGCATAATGCGTTTCAGATTCGGCTAGAATACTCTAACGTCAGCTACCAAAGCGAGATGTCCAGTCAACTTTATTGAAATAAAAAAAAATTCCATTAGAATTCAAAAAGTATTCCAACAGATTCTCTCCAACAACCGTGCCCATGACCCGATCCGGAGCCATTTTTGTTGAATTTTATACATATATATATATATATATATTATGCTAGAATCTATTTTGGATTTTAACAGAATCTCTTTAACGACCAGCGACCAGCGTCAGTGAACAAAGCAGAAAACGTTTGCTCTCTTTTGTTGAAATAAAAAAAAAATATGTATAAAATATTTTGTTATCATCCATTTTGAATTCTAACAGATTCTCTATGGCAACCAGTGACAACATCTGTGATCAGAACTGGGGATGTCTAGCGACCGTCTTCGTTGAAATATAAAAAATTATTTATTTTGAATTCTAACATAATCTCTCATCGGCAATTAGTGGCCAACAACCAATGACCGGAGTTGGAGGTTTTCAAAAACTATTCCAAAAAAAAAAAAAAAGGGTAGAAGATGGGTGTATTTTTGTTCACTTTTATTTTTTCTTTTAATTATTTGATTAAATATTAGGAAACGAAATAAAAATAAACTTTAATGTCACGGTAAGTATAAGTCAAAGGAGTTCTCAAATTTATGGCCTTTTTGCATATCACTCTGACTTTATTTGGTGAGCGCTATAGCTAAAATAGGCCTCTTCAGGTTTGTTTTTCTTTTTCCTTGAAGTTTCCTCATATGTATTCATTCGTTGACCGTTTTAGTCTACGTGTCTTTTTTGATTCCTTTTTCTTCTTCTTTTATTTTTTTTTCCCCTTCCTATTTCTCTCTTTTCATTCCTCTTCGGTTTCCGAAGTCATTATTTGTTTTCCTTATTCTATTCATCATTTTTCTTTCCATAGTGTATTGCTTCTTGAATAAATTTTTCATAGTTCTTATATTATTTTAACTTATAAATTTCGGTCTTGTTTGTGTGAGTGAAAATCAGGGATCATCACTGATCATCAGACACATCTATTTCTCAAGTGATGTCAAATAAATAAAAAGATTGTTGTATTTGTTATTTTCGTTGTCCCCTTTGCATCATGTAATACTCATACATAATATATTATTAGTTTTTAAGCGGTAACTAAACAACCCTCATTTGTGGATATAAAGTAAATAATAGATAATAGATTATTAGTTTTGAAATTATGTCCTCTTATTGAATATTTTAAATCTTTTTTATTCAACTATATATCAAGTTGGAATGGCTACAATAGGTTAAGCAAGGAAAAAACAAGCCGTATATATTTATATATGCTAGCCTACCAAAAGTATGAAATGAACTCCTCGCCCAATGATAAATAAATTACAGTATTAAACACGCTAATAGTAAAAGTCTTCCATCTATTTCTACTACTAATTATGCTCGCCATGTTTGAATTCCGATTGTTAATCTTGTTTTAATATCAGTCTCCTTTCACATAAAAAGAGTGAGAATTCCAACCATTAATCCAATCAAATGATACAAAAACAATTTAGGGTGAAATCAACTTTTCTTTTTCTTTCTTTCTTCAGATTTAGATCAAGTCAGAAACATCATTGTCAAACAGGTCTTCCTTAATCGATCACGGTCTCATGACTACAATAGATGGGATGTGATACGAATCACGTCAATAGTGTGACGAAACCCGATACCAAATCTGGAAACAATAATCCAAGATCTTTCAAGTTTGATAGAAATTTAGTTTAATTTTTGCTTAATTTTAATTTAAAATATTTTAATTTATTTTCTTTTGTGTGATTTTATTTTATTTTGATTAGGTTAATATTAATTTTAATATTTTCTTATTAATTTACCACTCTAAATAAATAATTTTCTCATTTTAATTTGCTCATTTAAATAACTAATTTTTCTCAATCCTGTAATTTGAATTAGGCCTCGTTTGGTTTGTGAGTTCGAATTCAAAATTTTCATCTCAGTTTTTTTCTTTTTTTGAAAAAGTTTTTATCTTTTCTGAAAAAGTTTTGTCCTTTCTAAAAAATCAACAAAAATTACTATTGAAACTTAAAATTTCCAACTCAAACCCATTCACGGACCCTTAACACCGGAATTAACAGAGGCCCACGTGCAGAGAAGCTCACGCGCGTTCTCGCACGACGCCAGCCATTCGATCAGCTCCAGATGCGCATAGCGCGCACATGCATTTCACCCCAGACAAGCGCGCGTGGAGAGTCAGGTCACAACAGCCCAGTCACAGCCATGCAAGATCCAGCTCGTGCATCTCCACCGTTGCTCCCGTGCGCCTGCTGCTTTGTCCAGCTCACTTGCGCCACGCGTCCCAAGGGCCCCACTTAGCCAACGCTTTCTCGCCACATTTCCAGGTGCATTAGAAGCACTCATACTCCCTAGCTGGCGCCTGCTGAAGGGGAAAGTAAAAAAAGGGGAAAGAAAAAAAGAAATTGAAAAATAAAAGGAAGGAAAGAGACCTTGGCGGCTGGTGACTGGGTTTGGAGGGTTCGAACAGTGTCCTGGGTTGGAGGCAGGGGAACAGAGGCCAAACCGGAGAGTGAAGAAGAGAAGAAAAAAATGAAGAAAAAGAAAAAAAAAATTAGAAAAATAGAAAAAAAAAAAACCAAAAAAATAGTATCTTAGGATTTTCAGGTTTATGATATAGTTTTTATATTTAATTTTAGACTTTATTTTTAATAAATTTCAAGGGGAGATGGCATTTGAAGAACAAAAGGAGGAGATGAGAAATTAAGGGAAAAACTTGAAGATTTGTGGAAATAATCATTGGAGTTTTCATTCCTTTTCCTTATTATTATTATTTTTTTTATCCCTTGTTGGATGTTGCTTGAACCCTTGATTTGCTTAATTTTGTGTTTGTTTTCATTTATGGATATTGTGTAGTTTGTTGGTTCTAGAGTTTGATGTAGTTTTATTTGAACTATGTTTTGATGGTTTAGTTAGTTGTGAATCTAATTTCATTCTAATTCATTTGTGTTCTCTATGTTTGATTCTAATTCATTTGTGTTCTCTATGCTTGATGCATATAGTTTATTTTTCTAAATAAATTAGTTGATTTTGATATGTAGAATTTGGCATTTTTGGGAAATGGAATTTTATATGTCGAATTTGAGATACACAATCAAAGTCGTATTGAGTTTGGGAGGCCAATAATAATTAGATAATTGCATTTATGACTTGATCTTAATGAATGTTTGTGCATTTTGGTTGATAGAAATATTAATTTTCGGTGTTCATGCATATTATCTCATTTGACACTCGGGAGAAGAAATGATGTTAGATTAGAATCATTGATTAATGAATTAGATGAAGTTCATTAACAATTGTTAAGTCAAATAAGCATAGGAATAGTAGAGTGAAATCAAATCCCTATAACCCTTGTGTCTTTTTATTCCTTCGGTTTTATTTGGTCATTTTGGTTTACTTTATTTTTTGTAATTTGTATTTTTGTTATTTTTCAATTGGTCGTTCAAGTAATCCTAGCGTTAACAAATTTTGGTAATTAATTTAAAATTAAATGCAATCTACATGGGATCGATAACCTTACTTATCATTCTATTACTTATGCGACTTGTACACTTGCGAGATTTCATGCAACAATTATGAAACAAAATATCAGATGTACTTTATATGTCAAAATATGATTACTTTACAAGTGCTCTATTTTAACAAATGTTCTTATTCTTTATATAGGGTGTTAAAAAATATAACTATTCTAAATGATTAAACTTTTATGAAATTCTATCTCCGGTTTTTTTTTTTTTTTTTTAACTTAGGGTAAGAGAATTCGAACTTTATACCTTTATATAAATTCAGGCGGGGTATTACCGTTAGCTTATACTTGTAACTTCATAGAATATCCACTACTTGTAGAATATATCCTATAAATGAAAACTCCATTTTCGTCGCAAAGGAATAGAAATTTTACAATAACTCTTGAAGGAAGAGAGAAAAAAAGGAAAATAATTGTGTGCTCACCCTAGTTGTTGAATCTTTCCCCTATGGCCAAAAGTATTGACTCGCATTTCGCATAAACAAGTGGAGGATAAGTTTGGTCAATTTAGCAATCAAGGCGATTTATTGAGTTGGATTTTTTTGCTTCACGATGAAATTATTCAGTTTCTCATTAGTAGGGACGTGTTACCAGAATTTCCGTAAAATTAGTCTAAGAGCCTTATAAAATTATCTCAATCCCTTTTTGGACAAGTGTAAGAATCAGACAAATAATTTGATAAACATTAAAATATAGAAAGAATCATATAAACAATTCATTAGTCAAATCACAAACAAAATAGGCACTAAAATAAAGGGAACATCATGTTTGCAGATATAATCTCACGGTAATTTAACACCTGATTTTATAATAAGGTGAAGATTTCGGATTTTCATGCATCCTTAACTTTAGAAAAAACAACACCACCACTAACAACAACAATAGATACAATATAATGGTAATTTTAAACCTGATTTTATCATATTCCATGCTTCCTGAGCTTCAAAACAACAACAACAACAACAACAACAACAACAACAACAACGTGGAAGCCATCCAAACATTGAGCGTGTGGGGTGCCCCAGGGAGTTGCTGCCAACAAGTAGGAGAAAGAGATGGAAGACTTCCATAAGTAATTATAATTAGTATGTTTAATGTTGTAATCTAATTATCCTAGCGGGAGGGGCTCATACTCAATTAGGGTAGTATCCCCAACCAAGTTCAATAAAAGTAAAAAATAAAATAAAAATAAAAATAAAAAAGCAACTAAGGCAAGCTATTCTTTTTCTCTTTTAACCTTTTGCACTATCATTTGTACGTTTTCAAAAATTTACGTAAAACATGTCAATTCTTTTATACATAAATGATAAAACTATCTTTTTGCTTCTATTTTAACCAAATTTAATAACGAAGAGAAAATGTTATCTTACACTAATTATCCATCCACGGATGGGTAAGGACATGTCCTTTAAACATATAATTTATTTTTGTTTTGCATTTCGGAATCAACATTAGTTACTATTTGAGGTGGCCTCTTTGATTTCTCGTTTTCTCAAAGAGTCTTTTTGTTTTGCAATGTCTTTTAACCCTGTTACAGAAATCTTTGTACACACACACAAATATATATATATATATATATATATTTGAAGTTGAAGGCTTCATCCTTGAAAGGAACAACAAAATTGTAATAACTATTAAAAGAAAAGAGGAAAAAATAAATAAATACATTTGCATGTTCACTCTAGTTGTTTTATCTATCGCGTATGGTTTTTAGATTAGTGGTTCGTATTTCGCGTCTACCATGAGGATTAGGATAAGTTTGGTGAATTTAGCTATCAGATGCGATACAATTATTGGAAATTTTCATCTTGGTGTGAAATTGTTCAGTTTCTTACTATAAGAATGTGTTGTCATTTTCCTTTTATAGAGTTTTTTAATGGAAGATTAGGTTGTCGCATTCTAATTAATTAATAAATCACTTTTTATGAATTCTTAAAATTTTGGTATAATTGTATCGAATTTTGGGTTGGAGAAATCAAACTCTTAGCTTTTAGTGTAGTCAGAGATGAAATTACTACTAGATTAAAGTTATAATCACTAAACTTCTTGTATTTTGGAGATTGTTATTATACTTTTAGCATTTCATTATACATTTAGAGTACCCTAATTTGTATTTTTGTATTTTATGTCATTTAGTATAATTTTATATATAATTCTAATCTCATATTTGGATGACAATCTCAAAATTAATAATGTGGAGGGAACAATTTAAAATTTCCTTTTATGGACTTAATAAGGCGTTTCTTTTTAATTCTTTCTTTCTTTCTTTCTTTGTCTATTTTTTAATAAGCAACAATAAATTGATTTTGCCCTTTGTCTAAGGTGTATTCACATCTTTTTGGGTCAGATGTTGGATTTTTACTACAAATAACGAACCACACAATGCAATTGAAAGTGCCTGGGTTTTAACTAATCTGCACTCGTAGATACTCTGGACTACATTTGATAAACTCTCTGATTTCAGCCTTTTTGCAGGCTCTTTTGTTTTTCATTAAAAGCAATAAACGAAAAAAAAAAGAAAAAAAAGTAGATTACGAAACGATCTTTATAGGAAAGACACCATGCACGCCACCACCAATGAAAGTAAAAGAAAATTTTGGATGACTAACCGCATCTTGTACTAGATTTTATCATGATCGCTTCATGAGCAACTTTTAAGAGTAATGTTAGAGATAATAACTTTAATCTTACCTTTCAATGTCAATTTGTATAATAATGAGTTGACAATCTTTAAACACCTAATGATGTAAAAAGATATTCACATATTATATAAGTTAGGAGTCAAAAATTAAGATTCAAATCCGTGTTCTTAATTTTGTTTGAGCGTCTGTAGAATTTTTCATATGTATTTAAAGCAATTAATTAATGAGCATGTAGCACAATCATAGAGTTTGGGTACATACCATGCTCCATGCTTCGGGTAGGTAGCATCTATGAAGATGGAAATTGTCAGAAATAATCATTTGTCTTTCCAATAAAGGTAAGGGCCGTTAACTCCATACGGAATTTATCCTTTTTTATTTTTTTATTTTTTTATTTTTTTTAATTTTTTGAATAAATAAACCAATTTTACTAATTACGTTTATAAATATCTCTCTCTTATTAAAAAAAAAAAATGAACTCCAAAAGTTTACAACTTTCTAGTTATTTCAAGTTGAATGAAAATATTATTTTTCCAAAAATAAATTAAAAATAATAACGAAACAAGATGCGTATTATTATTATTTTTTCGAATACTTTTTAAGGTTTTACGCTATTTCACTACGACAATTTATTTTTCAACCAAACGCACATTTTCAAATGTTAACTCATTGTCAATCAAAATATTTCAAAACTCAAACTCAATTTGCTGTTTCAAACTGGCCCTAAGAGTATTTACCAAAGGCTAAGGGGACAATGGAGCCATCTGTGAAAAACATTGGGATAGAAAAATTAGAAGAAAGAAGTAAACGTTAGTTTTCAGTTAAAAATTAAAGTAGGCAGCAGTTTTGTAAACTTTTTTATTCGAATCCATTTTTTTGGAATTCTTGTAATAAATGCATCTGATTATTTAATGGGTGTTAAAATTGTGATGTATCATCCTACAATAGTTTAATGAGGCCTCCTTTTTCTAGTAGACTTCTTGATTTTCCGTCCCCTAGTTTTTTATTCAATTTTATTGGTCCCCTCTTGTTTTAGAATTGTTGTGCTTCCACATTGCAAGCCTCTTTTTTTTTATTTTTTTATTTTTATTTTTTTTAACACTTTATTTATTTCTTTAATTTTAACAAAATTGGTGGTTCGTCTTCATCATATGATAGAGTTTATAGATCAAATGTGCCAATTTAATTGGGATTTATATATATATATATATTTAGTAATTATCTCAATATATCAGACAAATTCCAATGCAAAATACAGAGAAAAAGAGAGTAAGAAGGTTAGGATTTTGCATTATTATCTAATTGAAAAATAACAATAATTATATTAGTCAAACGGTTCTCTTAATGACATTACAATAAACTAATCTAAACTATGGAAAAGTTTTAAACTTTACATAATTCTAACAGTTTTAAACAATCCTAAAGATAAACATAAATATATATTTAAGATCCAATTATTAAATATAAAATATCATAATTAAAGATTTTCATAAATCTATAATGATGGAAATTTATAGTGGATGATGTTGCAGTTCTTTTTAGCCTTCAGGATAAAACCATCTAGTTTGCTGCAGTTTTTTTCGCTCTTATCCATTTGAAAACCGAGAAATTGAAGGGGTGTTTGTTTCAACCATTTTATCAAATGACACCTGTTTCATCTAGATGGTTCTTTAAAACATTTATTTTGTTTTTTCCCATCTCAAATACTCCATTTGGATTACCCATTTTGAAATGGAGTCTAAATGAAAATAAACATTCTCAAATGCACAACCCATTTTGAATATTGTTATATAGTATTTAGATGTCCATTTGGAATAATGTTATCATATTGAGTTGTAAATGTTTTTTTAGTCAACCAACAATTTGAAAATTTTCTTACTTCTAATGACAATTTTCAACAACAATCTAAACATAAATCCAAGTATTTCCATTCAAATATTTTTTTTAAAAATGTTATATCTAAACTTCTACTCAGATGACAATCCAAATATTTTCATCCCAAATATTTCCATCCAAATGTAAAATCTAGATGCTTCCCAAACACACCATTATTTCTTTTGCAGCAAATGAAAACAAGAGTTATTTTCGTTGAATCTAAACGGACGTTTAGCTTAAGTCAGTTTTTTAGTTCTTCAATTAAAAAAAAAATTATTGTGTTATATGGCCTTCGAGATTCATTGATTCAAGATTCAGTTGTTTGCTTTTTAGGGTATCGATTATGGATTATTTATACCACATAACTGGAAATTGCTTGGGCTTTTACAAAGGTTTTTTCAATACACGCCCCTGAACTTTTCGAATTTAATAATTTTATCCCTAAATTTTTTTTCTTCACTCAACCTTATAATTTATAATTTTTTGGCAATGTCAATCCTTTTACTTGCATTCTTTAAATTTTGTATGCTTTTTCCAATTGACTTGCATGTGAAAGTCTAAGAAAGACATTAATATTGTTGGTCATTTTTGTCTATTTCAATATACAAATTTTGAACTTGAACATAATTCAATATACTTGAACCTAAAATTTGGAAGGAATTTGTATTGATATTTTTAGTTAAAAAAAAAAAAAAAATGATCAGCAATCATTTTCTTGGGCTATAATACATGCATGTGCAAGTCATGTGCAAAAAATGGGCTAAATTTGAATAGATTTGAGCAAAAAGACTAATAGTGCCAAACAAAATTAGCTCTGGTCAATCGACAAGAAAAAAAGTTTAGAGATTAATTCTCAAATTGAAAAAAATCAGTAGATATTTGTTTACAACAACCTTTTACTAATTTTGACTCGTAGATATTCTTAACTGGATTTTGTATTATTCAATTTCAGCTTATGCTGAATATTTTTTTTAAAATTAAATTTGTGTACAATAAAAAACCAGAAAACTCCAGAAAAGAGTACACCCTGGTTCGCCAGCGTGTAGGAAAATAAAAACTTATGACTATCACGTACGATACTTTATACATTAGAGAATTAATTAATTAATGGGCATTTCTCAATCGAAAAGTAAGGAATTAAAGCTATGAAGAAATATCCCAAAGTTTATAGATTAGATTAATTAGTTAATTAGCACGACGCAAGCATAGAATAGGCAGAAGCCATACATAAGGAAACGCATATATATTTGTATGTGTGTGTGTTTGTGTGTGTGTATACATATTTATCAAGATCTCCCAAGTGTCCGGAATTATCCCTAAGCAAGCGTATTTCACGATGGCCATCTAGAATGATGAAAATTACAAATACATCCTATCGTTTCTGCCCACAAGATTGTCAACGGTTGAGGAGTTGATGTGCTTGATCATGACGTTTCAAACTTACTTCGTTAGTGGGGAATGCAACTGTGTTGTTCAAATCCAGAAGAGGGAAAAAAAAAAAAAAAAAAAAAAAGAAAAGAAAAAGAGAGAGAGAGAGAGAGAGAGAGAGAGAGAGAAGAGTTGATTGTGCGTACCCAACTCTTTTTTGCTTCATTTAATATAGTTGAGATTATTCTCACTTGACCTACAATTTGTAATTTGCATTTCCAGTTTGTCACTTTTTTTTTTTCCCCCTGTCGAACGGTTGATGGGCAACAATTATGTTACTATGAAAAATGTTGAATTTTTATCAACTTCTTGTGGAAATCTTATAACTTTGTTTAAAATTAGGGTGAAGGTTTCGAATTGTGTTATTCCATTTGTTAGAGTTAAATTAATGTTGTTACTACTAAACTATGCATGTAATCACTGAAATTCTTATGATTAAAACAGTAAATTATTAAAAGGGTACATCAAATTGTTATTTCTCGGCTCTATTTAATTGAAAATAGGCTTCCGTTGGAAGACAAGCAAAATAAGCATTTTGGGTTTTGCAAAAACCACAATTAATTGTGGACACATTTAATTTCTTCCAATGGAATTAGAAAATAAAAAGAAGAGTAGAGGCAATTAGAATTAGAGAAAGTTAATGCAATCCAATTACAAGTTGACGTCCATAAGCTACCTCCTCCCGTTCCAAATCTCTTACTAAATTTAATTGAAATAAAAAGGAAAAAAAAAATTCAAAGAATCACTTTAGAACCGAAGAAAGAAAAATCAAACAATCTCAAAGGGAAAACCCACCCTGACGAAGAGCAAAAGGCAATATTTTCTTTTATTTATACTTATTAATCACATCTTCTTGTAAGTTATGAAGATCCTTCAAATTAGTCTAAGAGCCTCAGATAACAATCTCAATCTCTTTATTTAACAAGTTTACGAATCATATAAGTAACTAGATAAAAATTAACACATATCAGAACGAAACTTTGAACAAGTTAAAAAAAAAAAAAAGAAACGTATAAACAAGATGTTGGCAAAAATATAAAACAAAAGGAAATTTTTCCTAAAATATTCATTTATTATCGTTAACATATCTACAATTGAGACTTGTTCAACAATTTTTTAAAGTTATGGCTGGTAAGGATGATCCATTAGCAACTTAACACTTAATTTTTCGTCAAAAATTTAATTGATGGGAAAAATTTACAAACTTTTTCAAAATTCAGAGAGAAAGAATATTAGAAATTAAAGTTCAGGGGTATTTTTTGGCAAGGCCGAAAATTCATGGAGAAAAGTGTCTTAAACTATTCATTTTCAAGTTTTTAATATTTTTTCGTTCAATTATCACGATTGAAAATTTTTTTTTTCATCCTTAAACATTTATTTTGTTAACTTTCAGAGATGCAATTTTTTTTTAATAGTTAATCCACAACAATTATAATTCCTTTGAATACGCATCTACTCATACCTCTTTTTCCTTCTCATATTACACCTAATTAGTTTTCTATTTGATTTGCATTGAACAACTTTTTTTTTTTTTTTGGTGTCTAAAATATTCTTTACTTATCTAAATATTTATTATTCAACTAAAGATATGTTTTGATACATACATTTGTTATAACATGTACTATTTAAAAAATCTAGTTTTTAAATATGCTGCATAGAAATATTCTTTTTTTCTCATATATACCACGTTGAAATAACTTTTCTCTATTTGAAATTGTTTTTACTGATGTCCTCTGAAAATGTTTTTAATGGTGTCCCCTGAAAGATATGACTTTCCAAACTTGTCGACACTCGTAATTATTTATCTTACTTCAATGTCAGTTTTTTGGCAATTTTGTCTGATGCTATTTTCTGGTATTATCCTTAATTAGTAAATTTCTCTCCATTACCACTTGTAATTTTGTTTTTTTTTTTTTTTTTTGACGATCTGATTCCATTTTGACACAAGAAGTAACGAGGAAAAAAAAAAAAGATGCAATCAAGAAAGAAAAGATATAAACGGAAAAAGGATTGAAATATATATCACAATCTTGTATTGAATTAAGGTACCTTTTTTTTTTTTTCAAGAGAAATAAAATATTTATCTAAAAGTAAATATAATAAAGTGATGGAGATAAATTACCATATGCTCTACATGCTCGTAGTATTAAAAGGATTTAAGGTTCTCTCTTTATAATTGTAAGGGAAGAGAAAACATCATAATGATTGATGTTGTTAAGTACCAAATCGTATAAAAATGATTTATGGTGTTATTCAACACCATACTTCTTTTTTTTTTTTTTTTTGAGGTAAGTCAACACCATAATTTTTTTTTAGGTAATCTAACACCATAAATTAGTAGTTGTTATTGTTTAGGACATCACGCACTTCTTTTCACTTTGTGGATATTTGCTACCGACTTTACTACACATATCGTATCCTTGTCTTGGTTCATGGATTTATCATAATATGCATACGTTAAGCGAAATATTTTTCCTGTGTGTTGTGGCAAAATATATATATATATATA
>JAFMPE010107572.1:413-13307 GCA_024759925.1 Ficus religiosa | reverse complement strand
AGAGAGAGAGAGAGCGAGAGAGTTGAAGATCAGATGAGTTCTTTAGAGAGCGGGAGATGATTACTGTTATGAAGGTTCAAGGGTAATTTTGGAATTTACTTTTATTTTTCATTTAAATGTTTATTCAAATTGTAAATAATGGCAAAATCACCAGAGTATAGGTTAAGGTGGGCAAAATTATAAGGTTGTCAGCATTTTATGGCAAGTTACCCCGAGAATTTAAGCATATCACTAGGCCGATATTTGGTGAGTTCTAGCATTTTACTTGAATAGAAAATATACTCGTGTAATTAAAAAAATGTTTCAAAACTTTGCAATTACTTTATTATCCCTTCAAAAAAAAATAACATTTAACATGAATAATTAAATAATCAAAAAATAAAATTTTACACATTACTCATAAATTCCTATCCGCGTGCTTCCATCCTAGCATTGATACAAAATATGACAATTTGAAGTTTAAAACCATATATAATTTTTCATTATAGGTTAATGAATTTTTAATTAGTTCATAGAAGTGTACTTCATCTTTGATTTGGTTACCTAGGTTATCATATGCATAGCTATTTGTTTCCAGCACTTTCTTTTGTACCGAAACAAAGTGATAAATGTAACCTCTCATAACGAAACAGCATCAATTCTTCAACAAAGAGTACCGATTCTACAAATCCTTTTTTTATTATTATTTTTTTTTAATCAACTTGGTCATAGGTACCTTTCTAACAAATTTAAAGTGACGGGGAAATTATACAAGTAGAATGAAAATTGATTAGCTCAGTTCTGCAATGAGATTAAGTGAGAAAAAACTTGCAACTTCATTCTAATTTATCTATTATATTAAAGCAATGAATAAGTATATATATATATATATATATATATATATATATTAAAAAAAAAAAAAAAGATTCCCTGATATTTACAACTTAATGAGTTACATCAGAAGTACACTAAAACTGGGTAAATGAGATAATGTCGTTAGTAAATCTACGAACTGGTTTCTTTATTAAAACTAAAACATGTCCCAAAAGCAATATAGCAGTTAATGATAATATGCCACCAAGCCATTTTGATCTGTTCCTTCCTCAACAATTTCCCACCTATTTATGTCAGACAAGGGTGAGGGGGTCTAGGGTAAAAGCTCTAGAAGAAATTGTCCTACATCCATAAGGCCGGTTGGATATGAAAGAATCATCCCTGAAACTGTTTGTGTTAGAATTTACATTCAGACGGGAAAAGATTAAGAACAAGTCAGAAGGTACATCAAATATTAACCTCCACATTTTCTGTTTTAGTCTTTTGCTTCTCGTCTTGGATACCTAGGAGCCTAAACAGAAAATAAAAAATAAAAAATAAACAGATGATATCAAAATTCCACGAAGATATAACTGATATTTGCATTCGATTTTGGTTGTAAATACCTCCCACTCAAATCAGTTATCTCATGAAGTAGCTTTTTTTCCCTCTCGAGAGCTTCCTCAAGCTACAACAAACAAAAAACTCCAGTCAAAGCAACATAGCATACATTGGTCCCATTCGTATGATCACAAATCTCTGTTTCCGAACGAGAATCAAAAGACATGCAGGTAAAATGAATTTTTCTGCAACCGCCACAAGAAGCAAACTAATATCACTTGCAACTTGAATCATTGATTTGGTGTGACGACTCTTTTTTAGTAGCCATAAATACATGAATCCCAAAGAATGTGATTCTTAAGCCAAATGCACAGAAATAAATTGCTCCGTGTGAACAAATACGCAGATCATGTTACTCTTAATTGATCCTAGTTACAACTCAGCTCCAAATCATGTCCGTGACACATAAGCTAAATCCCTCCGGAAACAAATTACTCTGTGCTATTTATCAGATACTTACAGTACCGGTAACTGTAAGAATAAGTCATTTGACACAATTTTTTCCTAGTCATAGCCTAGCTGAAATCCATAGCGTAAATTTGTGAAACCTAGACCTAAATTTTTCGAAGTGAACCAAATCACTAAATTAAGAAGCAAATACTTGACATCCTGTAGCTTGGATGGATGGTTTCCAACTTATTGCTACGCCACATGGATTCAAGAATGTTCCCCGTGTTGTGCTAAAAAAGCATTTAGAAGTTTTCAACAATGATCAATCTAAAATTCAAAGTTTCCAAGGGAAACACTGACCAGCAAAATAAGAGAAACTGTTGGAGAATATAGGCGTGCAGGGTAATTTAGGTGTGATAAATTAGGAATGTGGATCCTTTTGTTTTTGTACTGATTGTAGGCTGATTTAGTCAATATACTAATTATACGCTGATTTGGGTAACTTCCTCATTTGGGTAACTTCATTATTTTTGGGATATGATTGTTCTTTCCCAATTTCCTAGCTGTTTCCTAGCTGTTTTCTGACTGTATCTAGCCTACAAAGTCTGGCTGTTTGTATTGTAAAATTATGAAATACAATTTTCTTAATTCCCAATACTTGTGATAGAAACCTCACTATCTATTGACACTATATAACTCCACATGACCCCATATCCCAAATTTCCATAAACCGGACTACAATAAAAACAGTTTAGTCAAATCTTTCCATGTGCTACCCTTGGAATACAATAAAAGTAAGAGACCTTTCAAACAAATGACACCCACTAGAAAGCTGCTTCCTGTATACATGCATGCATTGCTAGACTTAAAAAATATATATTCAAGCACGAAATATTCAGAGACAAGGAAAACAAGCCATGTACTTTAGATAATTGGTTGGGATATTTGGCGGGGACATAGCCTGTTAAGTATATGGATATTCCTTGAGGTAGTAATCGTCCTCGTGGTGATTATTGTCATTGGTGGTTGAAATAATTACTAAAACGCTTATATTTCAACTTGTCGGAGAATCACTTTGATTCATTCAGTACTTGCCAGTATTCCGACCTACTTCATGTCACAGTTCAAAATGCAGAGTACAGCTACAAATAATTGAGAAAATATTTGTATAAAGGGGGTAGTTTCAGCTCTATAAAACACCTTGCAGCAACGGATTTCGGCAAGTGCTTGTGGAGGTTTGCTCTGGAATAGGATTCTCTTTGGTTTATGGTTGTTAAGAGTCGGCATTGAGTTTCAAGGACATTTTTTTATATTCTAAAATTTTTACTGAAGATTCCCATAGGAGTCCTTAGAAGTTCAATCTGCAGGAGTTCCTGAGCTGCATTTGACTCAAGGTAGGGGCTGGTTCTAAAATTTGTTCTTGTTAGATGCTTGGCAAGGGATGTTTTCTTTCATGATCTCTTCTCCTTCGTTATGTAGGTTATCTTTGACCAAATGCTCTGTTCTCCAAAATGATTGTTAATTCTATAAACGGCCGTCCCATTGATTGGAACCTTCCAAATCTCAAGGACTGGGAAGAACTTTGGAACTTTATTTTTTTCTTTCCATTCTATACTTGGGTGGATGTATTTCTAACAAGGGATTGTGGTTCATTGACTGTTTAGGGAATTCTTAATGCAAAACTTTCTCTTTTGGACGATTGGTTAGTTCTTCTCTTTCTCCCTCTGTTTATTTGGAAGGCTCAGAACCCTAAGAAAGTAACAGTTTCGGTTGGCTTATTGCTGAGGGAAAATTTAAATAGATGTAATCTGTTGCAACAGAGAAAACTATATAGCCTGTTATCCCCTTCTTGGTGAGTGTTATGTCAGAGAAGTGAGTGTCTGATTACGTTGTTTCTTCACTGCAACGTAGCACCTCCTCAGGAACAGAATCTTTCCTGGGATGTTAATAGAAGCCGTTTTGATCTCTATGTTTTGTCAGATTTGATGGGAGCTTATATTAAAAAATTTATATTGCTTGGGATTAGGTAGTTTCGGGTATTTGCCGGATTATTTGGAAAGGAAAAGTAACAACAATAATAGTTGAACATGCAATAGTGGATGAGTATCCATTTTGAAAAGAGAAAACAGTCTTTCAAAAAAGAGAATGTAAATGCACATGAAACCATAATGTAACATACCAAAGTTCGTTCTGTGATGCTAGAAGAGGTACATCCTCCATTAGCTGCAGTTTAGACGAGAAAAAAATGGGGACGAAAATTCAGTACCTGATATACAAATTTGTTTAGTCAAATTAAGAAGCAGTAAATGCTTAAACCTTTAAAGTCACTGGCCGCAACTTGCTTCATTATACTCAAAATAACATCCTGTTGAAAAGAAGCATGACACATCAAACAAAATTTCATTTCCAATGCAAACTACTGCATAACCATTTGTGGATGATACATACCCTCTGAACTATGTTAGTCTCCAAAACAGTGTTCAACAAAGAGAAAAGAGAGCCAAAATTAATAGATGAAGTTGCATGAGAAGGCGACGGTGGTGATGATGGTGATGGTGATGGTAATGGTGATGGTGATGGTGATGGAAGAGTAGATGGTAGAGGAACCTGCTGATGTGTGCCAATCACCTGCATATCCCAAAGTATGTCCATGAGGTATTCAACAGAAAATATTAAATGAACGCGATTGATCTCTTGTTACCGCTAGCAAATAAAGTGCAGATTTGATTTCTAAGTTTCTCAAAAAGGCATACCAGCAATTAATCATTCTATGATAAATGTTTAGAAACTCAACTCCTATATTTTGCATCTGCTGACTTCCTAGTTGGTGTGAAACCAACTTGGTACTTTTTAACCACATAGATCTTGGAAAATTCACACCAATTAATAACTAGTACCAAAAGCTGTGTAGTGACTGGTTACGTTTATTTCATAAGTCAAAAGTCAAAACAAATCTTGTGATTTCACTTTTCATGTGATTCGTTTTTGTGCCTTCTAAACTATGACAGTAGGATAGTTACAACTTACATACGATTAATGGATAAAATAAAGGAATATATGAAATCTGTCTTAACTCATAAGTTCCACCAAGTACATAAACACGGATTAGTTAGTCCTGGAGTTTTTTATAAGCTGGAAATTGGCTTCCTTTTATTGCAGCAAGAAAAGGAAGAGAAAAAAAACGAAGACTGAAGAAAAATGAATCTGGTATCAAAATTTGAATGCAAGAAAGTTTGGATCCAAATAATGAAGAGTGGGAGGATCTGAACAAGGAACAAATGGAAAAACCCAAAATGCTTCCCGGACAAACAGAAAGCCCTAAACCCACCAGCTCCTACACTCAATCAAGTGATGGATCTAAACCCCTTTATGTTTCAAAAAGTTGTTTTTCGGACCATGGACCATAAGTGTTTCTCCCTTACATTGTGTAGGATATAGAAAGATCAAAGCTACCAGTGCAAATGGAACCTCTATTTCTGTCAACGAACTCCCTTGACTCCATCCATATACTTAAAACAGGTTTTACATGCTCTTAAATCATCCTACAATTTGCTTTATGTAGACAATCACCAAAAATATCAATTATACTAAAACTTTCTTTCCTACTCCTTTCCGGGAGCAGGGTTGGTAAATCAAAAGATAATTGGGCCTACAAGAGAAAGTGGTCAGCTCTATTATATTGATACAATGGGTGGATGTGTAGACACTATTTCTGCGCCATGATCATTATCTCTACAACTTCCCCGAAAGAAAACACTGTCTACTTTTATTATTCATAAAAATAAAAATATTTAAAAATAAAAATATTTAAAAAAAAACGACATTTTTGGTATAATAAAAGTATAGAAACGATATATAATAGGAGAAGGAGAGCAAGAGGTCTAAACTAAACAGAAGTCAAGAAAAATTAGACTACATCAGAGTAGGCCCACCTTAAACAAATCAGTGACAAGGAAAAATTCCTAAATTCTTACGAAGTAGAAAACCATAGGCTAGTTTTATCACAAACTCCTTTGGGCATTATAGATTGGAAAATATCCCATGTTTTGTTTTTTTTTAGGGGAAAACAAAAAGAAGCTTCGTTTGAGGAAAGATTTCAGTACAAACTCGCTTCACTGGAAGATGATATGAACCAAAACCAGGTAACACTTTTCCTAATTCCTGTTTTTTATAAAGATCTTGATTGGCCCATTGCTCTTAGGAAAGGAACTGGGAAAATAAAATTAGAAACTAGCCATGATTAAGGAGTGAATGCCACCAAGAAATGAGATATAGTAGATATTTGAGACTCCAAAAGAGAAGAAAATGGTGGGTTTAGATGATCTTTCACTGTATTTAACAAAGTGGATTGGTCTCTTGAAAGGTATATGGATAGATTAGTAGCCAAGGGATGACTCTAACTTAAGGGATGGACTACTGGGAGATGTTTGCACTGGCTGGAGAGAGAAATAGGTGCAAGAAATCTCCATCCAAAATTCAGTAGCGGGTCCATTCTTTGCCCAGGTAAAGTCCATCTTGTTGTGATGTAATGAACAACAACAAATATATTTTGGGGATATGTGGGTAAATGACATTTCTTAAGCATTTTTTTAATAAATGTCAAAGTTTTGTTCCATTAGGAAATGGCCATTTAAATAATTTAAAAAAAAAAAAAAAAAAAAAAAAAAAAAAAAACCATCAATCAGTGATTGACTGATAAAACATGGTCAATTCAATATCGATATGATATTTTAATGACCACTAGCCATTTTCCTAAATAAAAATTTAAAAAGAAAAAAAGATCGACCTTTTTTTTTTTCAACTAAGTGTTCAAAAACTACCTATCTACCTAATTTTAGCTAATTAATAAAAATACCAATTGTCAATTCAGAAACACCAAATGTTTAGTTATTCAAGAAACTTATTTGGAGGAGGTACATATGGTTATTCCACCAGCTTTAGTGCGAAGTTTGACCAGAACAAAGTCTGAAAGCTTGAGAAATAGTTATGTTAAACAAAGTCACAGCGAGTACTTGTGCCGGAAATATCATACACTATTTACATCTAGAAGTCAACAATCAAGGAAAGGTAAAACCTTTTTTTCCAGATGAATAATGCATCTCTTGCCTCTGTTTTCTTTTCCTCCCTTTTTTTTTTTTTTTTTTTTGGGACAGAGAGAATTGCATGCAATGAGAATTGTGAATAGATCATGCATCCATCTTTTCTAGACAAAATTCCATAAAAGGCAAGTGCAGAACCGCTAAGGGTAAACTGTCAAAATTTTGCTAATGTGAAAAAGTACCAACCTGCATGCTAAACTTTGAAAATTATGCTAATGTCAATGAGTACGAACCTGCATGCTATTACTCTTTTGCAGCGTAGGAGTAGGGACTACCTGGAATTAAAAGAACTTGCTTTGAATTTTATTTTAAAAAAAAAAGGTGAGAGAAATAAAATTAGAATTTTTTTTTTTTTTTTTTTTTGGTATTGATATTTCTTGAGGACATCTTATCCTGGCTTCCTTTGTAATTAATTATATATATCATCAACAGAAAGATTTCTTAGAAAAATAACAAATAAAAATAAATAAAATGAATACGCAGTCTTCACAATGGAAGGTACAGTAAAGTCAAGAATCAACAAAGTCACCTTTTCCACATCAACATTCTCGGATGTGACTTTGAAACGTCCTTTCTGCTGAACGACAGGTTCCTTTGCTTTCTCATCAAGCTCTTCACCATCTGCTGCATCATTGATAGATTTGAGGAAACGAAAAAGCTGAGATTACTTTCAAGTATTGAGAGAGCGAAGTGCTCATGTATACTGATCAAATGGAAAACCAACGAACGTATCAAGATGCTAAACAGAAAAGTAAAAATTTGAGCTCATGCCTGGTGATTTGGATAGTCTCGAAGAAACATCGAAAAAGACATCATCTCCTGGATGCGGGACTGCTGCAGCATTACAATTTGAACAATTCTGGGGTTGACCTTGCAACTTATCACTGCAAATTTCGATTTTGTGAGAAAAGTCTCGTGCATCCACATCTCATAATAAATATAATAAAAGACAATATAGAGAGAAATTCGATGCATTACTAAATAGAACATTTACTTTAAGAAAAATGTCAATTTATAGCAAACAAAATGCAGTAAGATGAATTCCATGAAATACCGGTTTGTTTGCTTTCCAGTTTATGATATAATTTTAGCTGGTGTTTTGCCTCATTGTCGTTTAGCAAAGGTCAATGGGATGATTTTGTACCCATCCATCGAAAGAGAAATTATTGTGGAAAATAGAAAGGAAACTCTATTTCAGTGTGATTGAATACTGATTTTATGGCTATTACATGGTAATATCCCAAAAATTCATTGCCACGTATAGAAGTCACTTCATCTTTAAGTTAGTGGAATATCATTAAGCAAAAATTCAAATGACGAGCTGTTCATGCTTGCTTCAATTATAATAGGAATTGAAGGCAATCAAGCATATATGTAGTTTGATAAGAGTACATGTAATATGAAGACTTTTTTCTTTTATGAGAAACACATAAAATAGCCTAACGCAGTAAGATCATGGACAATGGATAAATCTTGTACTCTTTAAGATTCAAAACCCATAAAGAAAGAGACCCACATCTATATTATCATCACTACAAGATCTTCAAAGATCCTTTCATCTCTTCCGAACAATTTGCCAAGAATGTTGTCAGGGGTACAATTCCTCATACTAACTGGGAACACTTAAAGGATAACCATAATATGTAATATGGCTAAATATGGCTCCCAGGTAATATCGAGTAAAAAATGGTAATCAACATTCAAAGCAAGCAAAAAACCTTACAACAGGAGGGGCATAAGAAGGTAAAATCTTATGAGATTGAAGGTCAAACCTCTCTTCTTTTATCTGTAGACTCATTAATCCTGGTAAAACAGCGTTATCCAATGAGCCTGGAATTCTATCTTGAGAATGCACATCCAAGGCCACCAAAATTTTTCCACCGTTCCCTGAATCATGCTTTTTGTCCAAGTTATTTTCAACACGATCATCAGCATGTGGGGAAGAATGCTGTGATATGTGTTGTTCATGGCTTGAACTAGCAATGCTAAATTCATCATCTGATTTATCACGTCTAGTTCTGGAAATAAAAACATCATTGCATCAGGACTTTTTTAAGTCTTACCTGAGTTCTATGTCTAGTTATGCCATATATAGAAGAATAATATCTACAACCTGTCCCTCATAACCCTTTTACTAATGGATACTACATACGTCTGGACTATCAAGATACACTTTACATGAACTTGGATTGAGCATGGATATGCATGACACAACAATTGATGGTCTATGCTTCAATGTTTTTCACATATTTAGAGATTTCTTTAACACCTGCATTATCATATGCTCTAGTCGAACATAGCATGGGAGAAAAGATTGCCCGACACACACACACACACATACACACACACAACAAACACATGTTATATATGAAGGTGTTTACGTATAAATCTATAATCTATAATCTATCTATAACTATATTAAAAGAGTGAAGTTCCCTAAAAACACTATTCAAAATTTGGTCAAGTTATTTTGCTTTTTTGTGATGATGTCATTTTTTTTCCCTTTTTATTGATTTATTACTTTTTTCTATTCTTTCTCTTCTTTTTTTTTTTTTCCTTCCTTCAACTTTTTTCAAACTTGTCTTTTTTTTTTTTTTTCCTCTTAGTTTTATATCCATAAAAATCCTTTTTTAATGGATTTACTTTCTTAATCAAATTCGTCCCTATAAAAATATTTTTTTAAAATATGTTTTGACTTCTTTTTTTTTTTTCGATAGCACATGTGTCAAAAAATATTATATCATTGAAAATTTTAACATTTATGTTAATAAACTAAATATTCAATAATTTTATTACGTATGCACTTCACATGAAGCACGTGATTTCAACCAGTAAGTTAGTAAAAGAGAGATGTGTGAGAATAACGTACTTGTAATCATATGAAGTTGATGGAACTGATGGGATAGCAGCTGATTGGCTCTGGTTTGCACAATTATTATCCTGTCAAATGTCATATCCTTAAGAACCAGGTAGAAACATCAATACAAATAAATACCCATAAGGTGTGCGTAGTTTATAAATGCATCTATAAAAAACCAAGAAAGATAATCTATGGATACTGCACTTAACTAAATAAAGAAAGAAAAATAATACCATATCAGAAAACTCAGGAATGCTCTGACACTTTAATTGCTTTTCGTTTACATCAAGAGCAGACAAAGAATTTGAGCTTCCTGTTTGACTAGTATCAGATACAGTGTCATCAATATCCTGAATCTGATTTAAGGAAAAAAAAATCCATTGGTAAGCACAACATTATTGTAACATCATCATCGTATTTTTCATAATCATAGAATTGTTAATTTAAGGAATAAAAAAGGATTAATAATTTACCAGGGAAGCTTGATCCTTTAAGAAGTCAAGATCGAAATACCAGCCGCTAATTCCTCTTTTGTATTCATTCTACAACATAATTTGAAGATCAACAATAAGCAAGCTGTTAGCAATGTTTTCACACTCTACAAACGTTGAGAAACTGAATCCGGGTGGTCAAAGTGCAGGTACCAAAATAGTTGGTTACAGCAAGTAACAGCAATGGTTATTATCACATTTCCTGCCGAATAATAACCAATTTACCACTTTTTCTTAAACTAAATAATCTCATAACAGTTAGCAGTTCATTCTTTGTATTATCTCATGGGGTAGAGAGTTCATATTCAGAATTTGTTAACCAAATGGCACACGACAGTAGTTTTTTACATTACCACATAGGTCTACTTAAACTATATATTTCTACACGCATTACTTAACCAGCAAATATTATCTTCAAGTAATGTGGCATTATCCTAGTGAAAGTAACAAAAAGTTAAACCACTTATAGATGTTTATCCTGGCTTAGAAAATCATGACAACAATTAAACAAAAGGATAAATAAGGAGGTAGCATTTACTGTCATTTATTGCAGACAAAATTCCTACCTGAGAGATCTCCTCCTTCTGGCCATCTGGTATTTTCTTTTGCGCAAGCATATCTTCCTCCTTCCTCTGAGATTAGCAAAAAAGATATTAGTATAGCTTACGGGTGACCAAAAGCTTAAAGGTATCATGAGTCAAATTTTTACCTTCAATTCTTTGATGCGGTCACCAAGATCAGGAAGCCCCTCCAGAAGTGTCCTTGCAATATAATCATTTGACCGAGCTTGCTTGAAGAATGAATGCTTCAGCAATTTCTTTGCAGAAGGCCGCTGTGAAGGGTCTTTCACCAAGCAACTAGCAATCATCTGCTTAAAAGACTGGACACAAAGAAGGAATATAAAAAAGAGCATTTACGTGAAATCGTAACCATAATTACTTGAAAAATTGAAAAAGTTGACAGAATACCCTAGAAAATTTCCGGTCCCTTTCATAGTCAAGGCCAGGAGGTGCATGTTGCAACGTCAGAAGCAGCACCTAATAACATTTTAATGTGGTTTGATTTAATGCTCCAAGTGATTTAAAGTGTGCTGATTTGAGAATAGAACATTTCAATATCATGCACCTTCATCGGAGGGTATCTCGAGAAAGGAGCATGGCCATGAGCAAGCTCCAATGCAGTTATACCAAAAGACCAGATATCAGCTCTGTGTAGAAGCAGTCAATCAAAAATTAATAATTAAAACGGAAAAAGATGGAGCTAAAAAATAAGGAGACAGAACACAAACTTGAAGTCGTAACCATGTAGTTGCTCCATGACCTCAGGTGCCATCCTACAGAAAAGATTGCAAGCATTGATATAATTGCAATTTTTATATTAAAAAAAAATAAAATAAAATAACCTTGTCTCGTATGCTCGTCTAAACTATAGGACATATATTTAACATATATCTGTGTGTGCATGTGTGAAGAGTGGATGACAACCATACCAGCAAGGCGTCCCCACAAATGTATTCCTTACACGTTGCCTATCCCCTGAATCAAAAAGGCAAGCAGAAACACCAAAATCTCCGAGCTTTATAGCACCACGTGCATCAATAAGAATATTCCCAGCCTATAAAAAGCATGTATGACATAACAATTAGCATGGTAATATTAAGACATTTTCATGTTATAAAAAGCATGTATGACATAACAATTAGCATGGTAATATTAAGACATTTTCATGTTATAATGGCTGCAATTGAAAATGAAGTAATCTTATTATTGGATTTATGTAAATTGCAAGAATGCCAGAAGCTTGGCCAAAGTTCTGCTTTCATGCATTGGAGAAACAATGACTCCATAGTAAATCTACCCGTGTCCTTGTGATGCTGAGAACAACCAAAAACATGAGAGAGAGAGAGTAACAGAGATTCCGAGAGAATCAAAACTTGATGATTCTAGCAGAAATGCTTCTTAATATATTTTTTAAAAAAAAAAAGTTTCAAAATGTCAAAGTTTGCTTTAAGATTCCCTAGCCATGATGAATAAAAACTGACTTTATCCCATTACATTGGAACAAACATTAACTTCATCCTTTCTCTCACTTTATTTGCGAAAGAAGCAAAATTTGAAAAAACAACAATAAAAATTATACACACGCACACAAATTTTAGCATCTCTCCAGTCTTTAAGCTACACAGCTAGAATATGACCTTCCAAACAGCACAAGTGAAAAGCACAAAATGCAAGGAGTGGATTTCATCTCAAAAAGAATTAATATATATTTATATATATATATATATATAAATCACCATGACAACAATATGAAAACTTCATACAATCAACTTAGGCAAAAGAAATGATGCCATTTTGGCACTGGGAAACAAGAGAGGGATGAACTCACTTTCACTTGGTAATACAAACACAAATACTTTATTTACCAATCTTTCTGGCTTACTAATAGACAAAAATTATTTTCCAATCTGATAATAGAAAACATAACTTGAGATCCATTGACAGTGATTGATAGAAGAAGATACCTAGAAGGGAAGAAATGCATAAAATTTTAGTCAAAATACACCACAAAGATAGCATCATCATGTACTAAAGACATTGACCAAGGACGGAGGACAAGAAAGCCGTGGGGGACTCCAAGA
>JAFMPE010107545.1:457-13358 GCA_024759925.1 Ficus religiosa | reverse complement strand
TTTCCTTTTAGATTTCTAAAAGCCTAGGTTAGAGATCCTTCCTGTAAAGAGGTTATTATGGAGGCTTAGAGTAGAGATATCAAAGGGATGTCAAGTTTTCCCTTGATCCAAAAGACATCTTGTACTTAGCAGGCTCTCAAGTGGTGGAATAGAACTTCCTTTGATTCCTGTTAGACCATCTTAAGGTGTTAAAAAACGATCTAGCTAAGATATAAAATATTCCTCCAGTAGGTAACCTGTTCCAAAAGGAAACGCCAATTTAATTAGAGATTTCAGAGTTATGGGAGAGGGACGAGATCATTTAGTGCCAATGGCTTCACTCTCGTACGAAGATTGGTAATTACTTTATCTATAAATTTTCTAATCTTTTCACTTCCACTAACCCTTTTATTGGAGATGATTTTGATGATCTATTTGAGCATCACTTATCGCGGGAGGACAATGAAAGCCTATATGCAATCCCTAACCCTGTGGAAATTTAAAAGGTGGTGTGAGGGATAAATCCCCTCAAGGCGCCAAGACCTGATAGCATTTTAGGGATTTTTTACAAGAATTATTAGGAGATTGTAGCCCATAGTATGGTTGAGTTCATTCATTATTTTTTCTGTTTGGGAAGATTTGTCAAGCCTATTAACCAAACTTTCCTTGTGCTCATCCCAAAATGAGGCAAGGCGGAGATATTATGGGCCACTTCAGACCTATTAGTCTATGAAACTTTGTTTTCAAAGTTCTAACAAAGTTGCTAGCAACTAGGCTGAGAAGTTTTCTGGGGGATTTCACCTTCCCTTTTCAATCGGCTTTCGTACCGGGTCGTTGAGGGAGGATTTAGTTCTGGCTCAATAACTAATGAAGGCTATTATGAAGAAACAAGGAAAACAAGGTTGATTGGGGATCAAGATTGACATAAGTAAAGCTTATGATATACTGGAGTGGGTATTTAATGATTAAGTCTTTCGAGCGAACGGGTTTAGGGATAAATTCAGAGGACTCATTCGTCAATGTGTTAACTCTATTTCCTTCTGCATCTTACTAAATGGAAGCCCTCTTCCCAGCTTCACAGCATCCTGAGGAGTGAGACATGGTGATCCTTTATCCCCTTATATGTTTATTCTTTGTAGTGAGGTGCTGTTAAAGTTGATTTTGAGAGAACAAGCGCTAAGCAGGATTTCAGGTATCCCTATTACTCCTAATTTTGTACCTATTTCTCATCTTATGTTCGTGGATGATACATTTATCTTTTGTAGAGCTAATATTGAGGAAGTTGGTAGGCTGTGGGATTGTGTGAAGCAGTACGAGATGTAGTCAAGCCAATGGATTAATACAACTAAGTCGAGCCTTTTCCCTCACTGAAAGTGCCTTAAGAGATCATATCCTAGATTAACGATCATATTGGAATCCCGATGATAAGGGTGACGAGAAATACTTGGGGAATCCCTTATTTTTATCTCAAAAGAGAGTCCAAGATTTCAAATTGATCTTAGATCGGGTTTTCAAATGATTGGAAGGGTGAAAGTGTAGATTTTAGTCGCGGGCTGGGAGAATGACTCCGATAAAGTCTATTATCTAGGGTATCCTAACCTACGTGATGTCCACATTCCGGCTTCCGAAAGAGATTTGTGACAAGTTGGACACGCTTGTTCGGCAGTTTTGGTGGAAGGAGTATATAGAGAAAAAGAGGTTCATGGCCTTCATCAGTTATGATAAGATTTGTAAACCTAAGGGCTATGAAGAATTAGGAATCAGGAATTTCGCGAGCATTAACACAGCCCTTCTTTGCAAGTTGGTTAGGAAGATAGCCACCGGATGTGTGGAACTATGGGCAGACTATCTTAGAAAGAAGTACTGTGAAGGTAAGGATTTATAGACTATTTCATGTGCCCTAAAAGATTTGTTGGTATGGAGATCTACTCTTTCAACTAGGGAGGTAATCAAGAAAGGAAGCGTACACTAATAGGTTCTAAAAGGAACACTGACATTTGGAATTCGCCATGGATTCTATGGGATAAAAGGAATGTGATGAGAGCTGCCTTTAATCCAAATGGTGGTCCTAGGTTGGTCGTTTATCTTCTAAATAAGGGACAGAGGAGTTGGAATTTTAAGGCTTTGTCTCAGGTTTTTGGACCTCGGGATGCAGGGAAGATTGCTAAGATTAAGTTGTTACCCGCCCCGTGTAAAGACAGGTTGATCTGGAAAGGCTATAAGAAGGGGATATTTTTAGTTATGAGTGCTTAGTGGATTGCCCAAGGTGTTTCTCCTCGAAATAAAGAGAACATGTGGAAAGATCGTTGGGGTGCTAAGCTCCAAGAAAGAGTGAAGGCTTTCCTTTGGAGAATAGTTACTAACTCTTTTCCTACTATAGACAGGCTTTTCTAGGCGAACTCAGAGCAGGATCAGTTTTCTTAGTTCTGGGGTCCAGGAGTCGAGTCTTCATATCTTCACTAAATGCTCTATAGCTAGAGGGTTACGGTTCTAGAGTAAGTAGGGTATTAGGCTTGAGGTTTGGGACTTTTCTTCCATGGATGCTTTTCTCTACTGATTATTAGACCCAATCCAATTCGTAGGCAATAAACCGATTAGTGGACCTATTCTAGTTCATGTTATATGGTGCCTTGCTATGTGAAGCTGTTTAGAAGGCCCGTAATTTGTTGTGCTTTGAAGGAAAGCAACCAATGGTTTCTTGCATGATTACAGATCAAAGTGAGGATGCAAGAGTTTAAGCAGGTTGGCAGAGGGAACCTCGGTAACTTGTTGGAAAAGACCGGCAAGTGGAGCAATCAAGCTCAATGTAGATGCAGCCGTGCACCAGTCCAAAGTGGCAATAGTGACTGTGGTTTGGGATGCTTCTGGAAGTGTACTTGATTTGTGCGTAAAAGAGCTAGAGGAATCCTTTGTTGCTCAAGTTGAGGTAGAAGCAGTTCTCCTGGGATTGCTTGTAACAGGAGAAGGAAGATTTCTAAACATAATCTTGGAGAAAGATTCTAAGATTATTATCAAAGGATTGTGTGATTCTTTGAAGATCTAGGATTGGACTTTTATCTTGTTTGTTGAACAGGCTAAAATTCTTTGTAATGTTTTTGTTTCTTTTGAGTTTGGTTGGATTCCCAGGAATTGCAATAAGGCAGCTCATGAGCTTGGTCAATGGGCTTTGGCCTCGAGTTTGGGTCATTTTTCTCTTCGGGAGGTACCCTCTCTGTGACTTCTACTATTGACTTGCACGTTTAATAAATTCCATCTTTTCAGAGCCAAAAAAAAAAAAAAAAAAGTTGATTCTATAATAAGACCTCCTATTTTTACCCCATCGATGAGGAACAAAATGTAGGCCTTTGGATCAGAAGTCAATGGCTGCAGATTATGTTGCCTATGAAAACTAAAATAGGGACCATCACTTTTGATCACCATCTCTTTTAAGATTTTAGTTTACCAAAACAATCATTAGCCATTGATCTCGTTCAATTTTTAATCTCAGCCATTCATTTAATCTTAGCCTAACCAACAAACACCCCACCGTCGGCATCTGGTAACCCAAGAAGTCATCGTAGTTGGACCTTGCCAGTTGCCCCTTTCTTATCCAACTCTTCGTCGTCAGAACCTCGCAATCCCCGCCTCTCGTCGCTCCCCACGACCTCTACACGTCCTCATCGCCGTCGACATCTCACCTCCCTATGTGTCCGTCGTTGACCACCTTGTCCCCTTTCGTGTTCATGGCCACTGGACATTGTGGGAGGGCGAGATCGGGGTTTTCCCTCCCACAACCATAGAGATCTGATGGATCTAGGTCATTTTTTTTTTCAAGCCATTTTCTGTGAATTAACAAGGTCTGCTTCAATAATCCAATTATCTGCAGCTTGAGCAAAACGAGCAAGCAGTAGTTTTTTTTCCCCTCAAGCCGTTAAAAAAAAAAAAAAAAAAAAAGGTTTTTCTGAAGAATTTGTGAAATATTTATGTTTTGATAAAATATGAAGAGGCTAGAATTCAGTAGTTCAAGGAACACGCACACCTAAGATAAAAATGTAATCTTACTCTATTGATAGTGATGGGGCAATACATGTTTATCCTACGATTCCTATCGTGGAAGTCCAAAAAAAAAAAAAAAAAAGATTTCTTCCGAAAAAGCAGGTGTTTCACCGATTTCTCGCTTCCCAAAAAGCATTCAAGCATGTAAACGCAAACTCTACCGTTCATCCAATCACGCAATTTCTACCGTTCATCCAATCTGCTCTGATCATTTCGATGCAGATTTAAAACAACCAACGGCCCCACAACCGTGGTTCCCACAATCTTGACCGTCGACCTAGATAAGGTTTTCCAACCTACGCCCGGGACTTTCTTTCTACTCATTTAATTATTCATATTTAGATTTATTTTTGTGAACGTAAATTACGAAACAATATCATGCACTATTATTTTTCTGGTATTTTTCTTCCCCGAAGTCGAGTCGCTGTGGGGAAGAAAGCCGTTGTTAGTTTTGTGTACGGGGATTTTCTCTCTCCTATTTTTAGAGAGAGAGAGAGAGCTTGGGAGGTCGGCATCAATGGCGGTGAAGCTTTCGACCTGGTTCGGGAGCCAGGGGATTAGCGGACTCAGCTCCAATAATCTTTCTTCCAATGGAAACCTTCCTTTCCCTTCTTCTCATCGCTTGTTTCCCGCTTCTTGTAAAATGCGACAGCGTAATCTCAGGTGACGCAGTTTTTTTCCCTCTTCCTCTCTCTCTCTCTCTCTCTCTCTCTCTCTCTTCTCTGGAATTGTTATGTAGATTTGACCTTGGGACTTGCGTTGTAGAATTCACAGATCACTTTGAAATCGAATGAGCCTTATTGATTCTCTCATTGATTTAATCATCTGAGCGTTTACATATATATATATATATATTTATGTATATATGGACTATATATGTTTGTGTGTGTGTGATTGTAGCTGTCACTCTTTCTCACTCATCAGGAATTTTTGGACTGGCTTTGCTGAGTTTGGATAGTCCGTTAGTCACTTTGCATTTTCTTACTGATAAATTTGATCATTTATAGTTTATTTCGCTAAGAAACGTTTTTTTTTTTTTTTTCCCTTCTTCTTCTTCTTCTTTTAACAGAGTGGTTAAATGGCTTCTCTATGGCTAGAAGATTGATTTGAATCAATCTGTTTGATGTAGTTAGTGGTGGAGATAGGGAAAGTTGACAATAAACTATGCCAAATTATAATGACCTATATGTATTTATATATGTAGAGATAGAGAGAGAGAGAGAGAGAGAGAGAGAGATTAGTATTTTTAGTGAGCTTAATGTACATTTGGTAGACTCTGTGCCTTGTCCCTGAATTGATGTTACAAAGGAGATATTTGCATTTCTGCTAGCCATTTTTATGCTCTTGAAACTAGATTAGTGTATTGGTAATCGACCATGGCTTATGACTGTATCACCAACTTCAAAGATTGTGTTTTTTATGATATCCAAACTCAATTAACTCTATTATCACAGCTTGGTTTCCATGCACAACGACTAAAATGGTGATTTGTAAATTATAGTGATAAAAGATTCTGGACGTATTATTCTGTTTAATAGAATTTAGAAATTTATTGGTATTTATGCAGTTCACGAAATAAGAGAAAACAATTGAAGAAAGCTGCTCATCAGCCTTTGACAAATGGAAGTTTTGATCGGGTTTCTGAAATTGCTTCAAGGCCTAGTGCCCCTATTTTCAATCAGGAGAGCACGTCGGACAATGATGTGGCCAACATCTCAGGCACAGTACATGATGATGCAAAAGATTTGACTGGTCTTGTTTTATCTGGTGAAACAAAATCTTTGGTATTCTCCTTTACCGTGAATATTTTACATTGTGATTAAAAATTTGGACTGAGACAGACCCTTGTGTGTGTGTGTTCTTTTTTTTTTTTTTGGCGGGATAATGAACTGGAGACAGTCTTCTATTGGGTGTTCTCTCTATGTATTGATGACCTTTGATGTACTTCATTGTTCGTAACTTTTTAATCTTATGATCCCATACTGAATGAAACCCATCTAGAATAAAATTCTACAATTTACCATCTTAGGCTTGCCACAATAGTTCGTTCCAAGTGACTGAGTATTGTATCTTATAACTAATACCTTGGTTGAAATTGTGGTAGAATTTTACCATGATGCATAGTTGCTACTTCAATTGCTTGTGATCACCAATATAATCTCAAATTTCTAAAGCTGGAATAGCCATTTTGTTTCTTATTTTTTATTTATGCAAAAGGTTCCTAGATAAGTGTAAATCCATGAAAGTGTACTTATTTTATGCCTTTGAGGTTGATGTTTTGTGCTGAATAGTGTACATGCTATTAGAAGAGTAATAATCTTTCTCAGGATATCATTATCATCTCTATCCTCGTTTAAGGGAGCTCATATTTGCCACTCGTGTTAAATCATTAGAATTACACCCCTTCAAGAGCACAGCATATGATAGAAGATAATTGCTCTTAGTTAAAAAGATTTCATCCTATCCTCATGAAGCACCTTGTTTTCTTAACACGTACTACCCCCTCCCCCCTTAAAGTAGCAATGAGGAAGAATGAATCGTGGAGATCCGTGGTCGGAGTTGCAAGTTCTTTCTTGTTATGCTTAGATGGATGGTTTATTCTGTATTTGGGTTCATATAACATTCTTTAAGAGGACAATATTTTCTGTATAGAGGCTTTTGACCTTTGCAACGTCATCATACACAAACAGAAATTTGGTTGAGACTCAAGATAGAGATTACTTCTACAGTATACACTGCTATTTTTCCCTTACTTTTCTTTATAGCTATGTGCATGACAATATCTTGCAACAAGGGCTTAAGGGTGAATAGAGGTTAGTTCACAGGCCTAAGTGCAAATACTGTACAGTTGAGTGACCTGTTTGAGGAATTTCCCATTTCTGGTCACTTCACCTATGAGCTTACGGAAGAAGAAATTGGAAATGAAGGCCTTACGTTCTTTATCTCTTAGCACTGGTGTTTTCTTTTTGATAGTGTTGCACTACATTGAGTTGTAAATATATGTTTTTCCTTGTGGTTTTCACACAGACATGGTTACATTTCTCATTTAGTGATACTTTTGTTACACATTCTACACAACTTGAGGGAGTCATTATATTGTTGTCTTTGCCGTACACACCCACACTTGCACACACAACTTGAAGGGTTTTTTTTTTTTTTTCCAATAACTTACACAGAAACACGTGCACGGGAAAAAAGAAAAAGGAAACATTTTTAATTGACATTCTCGACCAGAAATTTATTTTATTCTCTCTCTCTCTCTCTCTCTTGTCTCCTATCACTTGGTTGATTATTTGGGAAATTTGCCCAAACTCTAAAGCAATAGCCCTTTTTCTTTTAGGCCAAAAGTGTGGATAGTCCAAAGAAACTTTCTGGTATTCAACTTGATGATTTGATAGGAATGATAAGAAATGCAGAGAAAAGTAAGACCTACTTCCGTTATTTTCTTGGATAATTTCTTCATCTTTCTTTTTTTTCCTCACTCCTTTTCCATTAAGTTAACCAAGTAATAAATCCATATATATGTGTGTTCTCTATAGACATCCTCCTCCTCAACGAAGCTCGGGTTCGTGCACTTCAAGATCTTGAAAAGATTCTTGCTGAGAAGGAGGCATTGCAAAGCGAGATTAATGGTTTGGAAATGAGATTGGCTGAAACTAATGCACGAATTAAAGTAGCTGCCCAGGAAAAGATACGTGTGGAACTCTTGGAAAGCCAGTTAGAGAAGTTGCAGAATGAACTGACTCATCAGGCTAGTGCTGAGAACCAGAACGGCGAATTAAAAGAGGATGTTTCCCACCCACATGAAAGTGACAATTCTCTTACAGTGGAGCTTGATTCATTGAGGTCAGAAAATCTCTCTCTGAAGAATGACATAGAAATGCTGAAGTATGAGCTTTCTCATGTCAAGAATACGGATGAACGAGTTGTAATGCTGGAAAAAGAACGTGTGTCTTTGGAGTCTGCTTTGAAGGACTTGGAATCTAAACTGCCAGCCTCCCAGGAAGGTGTTTCAGAGCTTTCTACTTTAAAAGTAGAATATAAGGGCTTACTGCAAAAGGTAGAAAACTTGCAAGTATTGCTGGATAAAGCTACCAAACAGGCAGATCAGGCTGTCACAGTATTGGAGCAAAACAAGGAACTTCGCAAGAAGGTTGATAAGTTAGAAGAATCTCTCGAAGAAGCTAATACCTATAAGCTATCCTCAGAAAAATTGCAGCAGAATAATGATTTGATGCAACAAAAGATAAAGTTGATGGAGGATCGGCTTCAAAAGTCTGATGAAGAGATACAATCTTATGTTCTATTATATCAAGAATCTGTTCAAGAATTTCAGAATACACTTAATAATGTGAAGGAAGAGAGCAAGAAAAGGGCACTTGATGAACCTGTTGATGATATGCCATGGGAATTTTGGAGCCGTTTATTGCTTATAATGGACGGTTGGTTGCTCGAGAAGAAAATATCAGCTAAAGATGCAAAGCTGTTGAGGGAAATGGCGTGGAGGAGAGAGGGACGAATACGTGATGCATACATGGCTTGCAAAGAAAAGAATGAACGTGATGCTGTGGCTACATTTCTCAGGCTGATCTTGTCACGAAAAAGGTATCATATTTGTGGCTAATTACAAAGGATATTGAATTTTCCTTTTTTAATTGTGCCTTTATTTTCTTTAGTTCAGGATTACATGTCATTCACATTGCGGCTGAGATGGCACCAGTTGCTAAGGTAAGTTCAGCCTCTCCAGTCATTACTCACTTCTTGTTTTTTCCCCTTCCTCTGTTTCCGCTAGATTGTTGCAAGAGCTGAGATATTTTTGGGTCTGTAATTTGTTCTTCAGTACCTTCCCTCATTTATATGCCTCATCTACTTTGTTGCATCAGTTGCTTCCTAAAGCCATAAACGTTACAATCTTTTCTCATGCTAGTCATTTTTAATTTATTGACGTATTAATTCTGTTGCCAAAAAATCAAAATGTACGTTCAATTAGCTTCTTTTATTTATTCAACCCAACTATTAGTTAAAACATAATCTTATTTTTCTTCCTTGAGTGTCTCTCCTATTAAACATGCAACATGTGGCAAGCAGGGGAGGGGAGACAAAAAGAGTCATTGGCTTTTTAAGTGTGTGTATATATATATATATATATATATATTAGTTGAACACGCGCGAATAATATTTTATGCAAAAGATATAAGAATTTAAAGAGAAAATAAAAAAATAAAAAAAAATGCTTATTTAAATCAGTTTCGAAAGTTATCAAAAGAGTACTTTGTTGATTGCAGGTTGGTGGTTTGGCCGATGTTGTGACTGGCCTTGGAAAAGCACTGCAGAAGAGGGGACACCTTGTGGAGATTGTTCTCCCCAAATATGATTGTGTGCAAAATAACCTGATTCGTGACCTCAGAGTATGTTTGTTATTTGATTATTTGAGCACGTCTTCGAAAGAAAAGTGGTTTCATGAATGCTCTGTAGTAACCATTAACTTGTACAGGTCCTAGATACGGTGGTAGAGTCATACTTTGATGGTCAGCTATTCAAAAACAAAGTCTGGGTTGGCACTGTTGAAGGTTAAGGATTTTAAACTTGTTGTCTATGATGCTTTTTCTCATTCCATTCTCATTGTTGCTTGGGCTTCTGCAGGTCTTCCTGTTTATTTTATTGAGCCTCTCCATCCTAATAAATTCTTCGGGAGAGGACAGTTCTACGGAGAGCATGATGATTTCAAACGTTTTTCATATTTCAGCCGTGCAGCACTTGAGTTGCTTCTTCAAGCTGGCAAGAAACCAGACATAATTCATTGCCATGATTGGCAGACAGCTTTTGTTGTATGGATCGTTTACATTTGCAATTTTTTCTTTGTGTTTTCTACAAGAACTTGGCATTTTCTACTCTGTCTATTAATTCAAGCGACAAACTCCTTTATTGTTTCCTTAGGCTCCTCTTTATTGGGATTTATATGCACCAAAGGGACTAAATTCAGCTAGAATATGTTTTACATGCCACAACTTTGAGTACCAAGGGGCTGCACATGCTTCAGAGTTGGCATCTTGTGGTCTAGATGTCGAACAGCTCAATAGGCCGGATAGAATGCAAGACAACTCAGCATCTGATAGGATCAATCCTGTGAAGGTATAGCGATTAGGAATTTGTTGGTTATTTGGACCATTCATCTGGAGGCAAGTATCCACATGTTATTTTATTTACGTCATATTATCTCCTTTTTTCCATTTTCAGGGTGCTGTTGTATTCTCTAACATTGTGACAACAGTTTCACCCACCTATGCACAGGAGGTCCGGACAGCCGAGGTAAGTTTTAACCCTATATTTGATGCCCCTATATTAATTTTATTTGATGTTGTTGTAACATGCTACACTCCTATTTCCAGGAATAGAATAAGTGTTCTGATAGCAACTTGGGTTTTGTAAAGTTTTATATGAATTATTCTTCTAGAGATTTGTACTTATATATATAGACTAGTGAAAGGATATAGTAACCCCTCCAATCTAGCAAAATTATTTGAAAGATGAGATTTTCCTAGAGATATTATAATGTGTTATAAAGTCTCTTTAACCCGTTGTATGGTCCAGTTTTGCACGCTGATGCGAAGACTAATTCTTTTTTTTTTTTTTTTTAATTTGATTCCCTAACTTTGTGCTTAGTTCCTTTATTTTATACAATAATGATTAACTACTCAACTATCAGCAAGTAACGCACTAATTGCATTTGAACCAAGACGTGCCAATATGAGACCACATGATTCCACATTATTTGTTTATTTATTTATTTGCTCAGGTTGGAAAAAGAAACAAAAAGAAAATTGCTGTGCAATTCTTTAATTATCAATTATTTACTCCCCAATAAAAATAATCTCGCTTAAGAGGGGTATTGAGATGTAAAGAAAGAAGCCAAGGGATTAAGCATTGAGCCTTCCATATCTGTCACGTATATCTTGCTTTAATTCTTTAAAAAAAAACATTTTTCAATGTCCGTGACTCCTTTTAATGGTTTTCCACTTATGACATGCAGGGAGGTCGAGGTCTCCATTCAACACTTAATTTCCATTCTAAAAAATTCATCGGGATTCTGAACGGAATTGATACTGAGGCGTGGAATCCTGCGACTGATGATTTTCTTAAAGTACAATACCATTCTAACGATCTTCAAGGAAAAGTAGAAAATAAGGAAGCTTTAAGAAAGATTTTAGGTCTTTCTTCGGCGGATGTCAGAAAACCTTTGGTAATCATTTTTTCCTAATCCTCAAAATGCATGGTTTTGACTTGTAATGCAAGAAATAATCCAATTTCACTTTTGTGATTACATAAAACTCCAATTCCGGAGCTCTAAGATTTCAAATATGCTGGATTCACATCATTATTACAACATGTCTGTCACCTGCTGAAAACTAGGTTAACTATCCCATGTGGATATGCAATTTCCTTTCATATTTTTTTGATGTGGGCTAGAGCCATCTTCTGAATTCCGTTTAATCGAATCAGTAAATCTCTTCTTATTATTATCCATTCATTTAAGCTGATCGATAGTTGATGAACCTGATTGAATTCTTACTGAAACTCTATATTTAATGTTTAACTAATTAGGTAGGTAGCATCACAAGGTTGGTGCCTCAGAAAGGTGTGCATCTTATCAGACATGCAATATATAGGACATTGGAGATGGGAGGACAGTTTGTACTTCTTGGTTCAAGCCCAGTGCCACATATTCAGGTACGTCGTTTTCTTTTCTCGATTCTTGTTTGGTATGCTTCACTTATTTTCACTTAGACAAGGCCAAATTTGCAAATATCATTTTGCATCAAGCAATTAACTTTTTACTTAGGAACTTCAATGTTAGATCTTCCTGTTTATTATTTTGAATCAAAGTGAGTGTCATATAAGACAAAAGAACTATAAAATAAAATTTTCTTAAAATTGAAAATATCTTTGGATGCATTGTTCCATGGATAAGAAACACAGTATCTTTATCCCTTTAAATATTTGAGTATGCATCTTAGTTTCAGCTCCGGAGATCATTAACTTTTTCTTGATTTGTTATTTTCCTTTTATTCATATGATTTTCTTCCTATTGCTGTTCAGTTGTTTTTGCTTTCATCTTTTATGTAGAGGGAATTTGAGGGCATTGCAAATCAATTTCACAATCATGAAGACATTCAGTTGATATTGAAATATGATGAGTCCCTTTCTCATTCCATCTATGCTGCATCTGACATGTTCATCATCCCATCTCTCTTCGAGCCATGTGGCCTTACACAGGTAAATATTCATTCTCTGGCAAACAAGATTCTAGTAAGATTTCGGAAAGGTAATCTGTAATCTGATAGAAAAATTTCAGGGAGATGAAACAGATGTATCATAAAAGACATGAGAAATTGTGAATTATTTAATTTCAAATAGATGTCGAGTCTTTAATTAAATTCCCAATTGTTTTTATTTCTGCTATCCATATTTTTCTTCACCAGTGTCTTGGAAAATCTTTTATATGTGTACCTGCTTTTTACATCTATAATGCTTAGATCTGATTTGCTGAATTTTTCTTATCACTTGTATGCAGATGATAGCAATGAGATATGGTTCTATACCTATTGCAAGAAAAACTGGCGGTCTACATGATAGGTCTGTACTCAACGCATGTCCTGAACATCTTTTACGGAAACTCTTTAATATTATTGCATATAGAGAACTTCTGAACTTTTTAATCTTCTTCCGCAGTGTTTTTGATGTTGATGATGATACTGTACCTGTCCGGTTTCGAAATGGATTCACATTTGTGAATCCCGATGAGCAGGTAAATTTTGAAATAATGAGGTGTGCTTAAATCTCCTTGTAGCTGCACGTCTGTTAGGGACTTTGAATTCTACAAGATGTT